>SJYC01108258.1:0-62000 GCA_006408675.1 Madoqua kirkii
GGCACCCCACTCCAGTACTCTTGCCTGGAAAATCCCATGGATGGAGGAGCCTGGTAGGCTGCAATCCATGGGGTTGCACAGAGTCGGACACGACTGGAGGAACTTAGTAGCAGTAGCAGCAGCAATGCATATATCTAGAAGAATGATACCGAAGAATTTATTTACAGGGCAGCAGTTGAGAAACAAACATAGAGAATAGACTTACAGACATGGGGCGAGGCAAAGAGAAGGTGAGATATATGGAAAGAGTAACATGGAAACTTACATTACCAAAGGTAAACTAGACAGCCAACGGGAATTTGCTGTATGGCTCAGGAAACTCAAACAGGGGTAACCTAGAGGGGTGGGATGGGGCGGGAGATGGGAGGGAGGTTCAAAAGGGAGGGGATGTATGTATACCTACGGCTGATTCATGTTGAGGTTTGACAGAAGACAACAAAATTCTGTAAAGCAATTATCCTTCAATAAAAAAATAAATTAAGAAAAAGAAAAGAAACAGAAAAAAAAACAACTTGGTGCAACATGGCATTTATATTGAGATTGCTGAAAAATATTTTTCAATATAAAGGTGAGATGTGATGAAAGTGTACAAACCACTGCATTAGGCTTTACTTGAATTCCTACAGGTCAGGAAAGAAGAGGAGCCAAAGTTTCTTTGGTCTTCTCTGGTGGCTCAAAGTATCTGCCAGTGCAGGGAATGTGGGAGACAAGGACTCAATTCCTGAATCAGAAAGATCCCCTGGAGAAGGACATGGCAATCCACTCCAGTATTCTTGCCTGCAAAATCCCATGGACAGAGGAAGCTGGCAGGCTACAGCCCATGAGATCACAAGAGTCAGACACAACTTAGTGACTAAACCGACCAACCAGTGGTTTCTTTACCATCATCTACACACCAGATGACAGGACAATAGGCTTATTTCATTGAATTCCCACCACAACCCAGAGAGACAGACAGATGTTACTATTCCTGTTACACAAGATTCAAAGTATCTACCTCTGGGTCACAAGCCTTACAAACAATCCAAACCCTTGTCTGTTTTCAGATTGTCTGATCTTTCACAAAGCACCACAGTATCTGATGGCTCAGATAGTAAAGAATCTACCTGCAGTGCAGGAGACCTGGGTTAGATCTCTGGGTGGGGAAGATCCTCTGGAGAAGAGAATGGCTACCCATTCTTGCCAGGAAATTCCATGGACAGAGGAGCCTCGGGAGCTACATCCATGGTGTTGCAAAGAGCTGGACACGATTGAGCAACTAACACTAATATCTGAAGGACTGCTGACTCTGACACTAGCATCTGCTAAAGGACTCAATGCTGCAGAAACTTCTCTTGTGTGAAGAACCCATAGGGAAGCAGACATGGTAGGCTCTTACTGTATAAATAAGGAATGTCCATAATCATGCCCATCAAAGCCCATGTGTGCATGCCTGCTCAGTCACTTCAGGCGTGCCCGACTCTTTGTGATCCTGTGGACTATAGCCCGCCAGGCTCCTCTGTCGATGGGATTCTCCAGGCAAGAATACTGGAGTGGGTTGCCACACCCTCCTCCAGACCAAAGTCCATACGAAACATTAAATACCGAGGCATTTTATGAGTCATAAAAGTTATTAATCTTATTGGTGAAATAATGTTTAAAAATCAATAATATCCCATTCAATAGAGGAAATAAGCCCCCAGTAGATCCACTGTATGAATTTGGTAGATATTGAAAGTGTGTGTAAATGAGACTGAGATAGAGACAGAAGGGATACTACAAAGGTTTAAATAAATAAAAATCAAGTTCAGAAGGACATAAACAGAGGGCATTTGAAGTTCTCCCAGTCTTCAACATTTCCTAGCTTCTTCGCCCTGTGAAGTTTTAACTGATTACAGAACATGTCTATAAATTATGACTGGAGTTACCTTGGTCAATTTCACTTCCAGCACATGGCTGCTATGGATCCGACTGTCAAAATGAGCTACTTCTTTGGACGAGGACTTAACCTTGGCAATGATTTTCACATAGGAGAACACGATCACAGCCGTTGGGAGCAAGAGGCAGAAGAAGAGGATGTTCAGGATGAAAATCTGGCCCCCTACTGAGGCCTGGGCCAGCCACCAGTCCAGAGTGCAGGAAGTTCCGAAGGGCTCAGGTGCGTAGTCCCCCAGACCTACCAAGGGCATGGTGGTCCAGAAGGCAGCATAGGCCCAGATGACCGCCAGGCAGATGTAGGCATGCTTTCTTTTCAGCCAAATCCCTGGAGGTGGAAGAACAGCATTATCAGGATGTAATCTGCCCTCCACCCAGACCTCCCCTCGACAGGTCAAATTCCACATCCAAAGAGCTGATCCATTGGATTCTGGGAGACGTGGTCAGTAACCAAAGCCGGAGGGAGAGTTGGGTGGAGGGAAGGAGAGCTCCAGAGCTTGGGCTCTTTTTCCAAGAGAATTAAACAGGAAGTGATTTCACAGGGAAGGTTTTCTCTAGGCATCTGGGAGCCTTGGGAGGGGGACGTGACAAAAGCTGGGGAGAGGTGGCGGTAAAAAGATGAGAGGATGCTGAAGACGGTGGAAGATCTTGGGAAAATATCCAGAATGACCTTGGAGCTCCTATCCAGGATAAGAGGCTCACTGGCAGAATATACAAATGGAGCCCCAAAAAGCATGTGTTAAGGGTTCATCAGAGGTAGCGTCCTTTGGGGGAGAAATGAGAAGACACTGCTTGTGTCTTTAAAATATCCTTCTTCCAAAAAGCTTGCGTGCCTCTCACCTAAGAACTCGAGCAGTGGGGGTGGATGCCAGGGTCATGACCGACTGGGGTGATGTCATAAGGGTTGGGTGAGAGCAGATTTTTCACTCTTCCAATGTTACTAACACAACAGTCACACTCACAGCCAAAGGTGGAGAAGTGGGGGACCTAGGTAGAACACACCATGCTCTGCAAAAGTAATTCTGTGAAAATATTTTCAGAAAAACAAAGGAAAAACAAAAACAAAGAAACACTCCGTGTTTCAGCACTGGTTTCCGTTAGCCAAAAGAGAATTCCAAGAGGCAGACACAGTGCCGTCAGTTAAGGAAGCTGTAACGCACTAGTGATCATTTTACGAAGTTCAATACCACCACCAAAGACAGGTCAGCCTGCTCTGGGCTTCAGCCTCTACAGGAAGTTACCTCCGCCCCACTTATTGCCTGGAACCCAAGGAGCCATAGAGGTGGCTCCCACCTGCCTTGGGTTTTGGTAGCAGAGAAGAAATTTCAAATCATATTTAATAAAAGCCAAATGATTTCTTCAGCACAGACTCTGCTTAGCGTCACGTGAGGTCTGGGAAAATCAGAAGGGCCTAATCCTTCTCGTTTCTAGTATTTGACCCGCTTCACGTAACCTTTCCAGACGTCAGTGTTCTTAGCAGTAAAATGGAGGAAATAAAAATCTACTGCTTACAGATTTCGAGAAGGCTGAAATGAACCATGCCAGGTCTCCTTTGCAAACTATGAAGGACTACGTTGACATGAATATTCACTCCGGTGTTTGTTTCATTTGGCACTAACAAGAAACGTAACAGATGGTTTCCTTCGTCTCTATTTTTTTTTTTTTCCAAACAGACATCATCATAAAATGCAAATCTCATGGACCCACCAGATAGGAGTAACAATCAGGTAGCCACGATATCTGTCAGCTCTTGGTTATCCATTATAACGCAGAAAACATTGGCACGGATAATCATATAAATTTACAGGAACGTGCATAAGCGTATGTAGAAGCGTTTACGGTGAGGGTTGCTTGGTGAGGTGTTTTATACTTACATTCGGTTATGGTGAAAGGCTGTCAAGTACAGGAGGGAGTAGATTAGTAGATTGGTTCTGTGATGCTCCAGCAGTCAGAACTAGGACCAATGGGTGGAGGTTACTGGGAAGCAGTTTTGTCTCAATATAAGGAATAACATTGTAACAACCAGAGCAGACCAATCAGAGAATGGGCTGCCTTGTGCAGTAGTAAGCTCCCCGTCACTGGTCACTGGAATTACTCAAGAAGAGGCCAGGCGGCTGTCTGTCAGGGACGCCTTAAAACACTTTATCCCATTGCATGGGGGAAAGGTCTACACGGCCCCAAGCGACTTTCTAATTCCAACATTCCAAGATACCATGTGGAGGGTTTAATTGTGCAACAAATCAAACGATGAAACCAGACTATCGAGAATCAATCTGAGAAGAAGCTGGAAAGCATATACAGTTCCCACGGGAATTGTGCCCTGCAGTGATTCTGGGAGGTGAGCAACATTATCTCTATATTGGACCCGAAGCCTGAAGTCAAGAAAATATGTAAAAAGCAGAGACACTGAGGTTTAGTATTCCTCAAATATCTTCAGGAAATTGAATTTTTTGCTTCTTCATCTGTAAAATCTATAGGTATATTTAAAACTTACTGTCATGATATGATCAAAAATAAGTTTATAGAAAAAATTGATATCATCCAGAATAGGTATAATTGTATTTTTTGTATTTTATTGGAATTTTGGATTCAAGTTATTTCTACTGCAGATTCTAAACGGTTAGAAAAAGCGATGCGAAATTTTTCTTAAAGATGAGCGCTGGAT
The DNA here is from genome assembly GCA_006408675.1 of Madoqua kirkii. NCBI lineage: Eukaryota > Metazoa > Chordata > Mammalia > Artiodactyla > Bovidae > Madoqua > Madoqua kirkii. The sequence goes on from SJYC01108258.1 coordinate 4,580, forward strand.
GCTACACACTTGGACCATGACTCTATCCCCCCTACCCCAACCTCCTGTATATTTTGTTTTTAATTTAAGATTGTAAACTTTTAAAATATAAAGAAAAATTCTACCCCATGGAGAGTGTCACATCAACTTGATCTTTCCCATTCTGGGCTCCAGGCCATGTCCTGTCTCCATGGCCACCGTCACCAAGCTGATTGAGACTGATGGACAAAGCAGTGTAGCGTGAACCAGTATCATTCTCTGGTTGCACCCAGTCCTCAGTATTAAATTTAAAGGGCCAAATGTGTCTCTTTCGGGTTCAATAATTTTTCCAGAAGCCCAAGAAGCCCAAGTATTACAAATTTATTTTTCCCATGTAGAATGGTCTTATCATTAAAATCTGATCACTAGTCTCTGAAAGGGTGTTTATGGCTGGCTCACCCCTAACCGATTCTCTTACCCACTGCTCTTTCTACATACCAAGACCACAAAAAGAATGTTGGCTGGTATTTCGTATGTGTGTCCTTTCCTGTAGGCTTGGTTCTCTAACCTGGAGGAGAATTCCTCATCTCTGCAGCCACGGGGAGCCTGAGTGCTAAAGGAGAATCAGAAAAATCTTTCCATATAATTATACTTACTACTCGGGGAAACAGCTAAAACATCTTGGACCCAATAGCCTTTCAGTGTATTTTATTTCTTTTGCTTACATGGCATAACACAGTAAAAGCTTACACACTTTATACAAAGAGATGATACTTTCATAAAAGCATCGTAGCGAAACACCACACATTCCTATAAAAAATAGTATTGAAAGACACCTACATGGACACAGGTTCGAGTCTTTAAGCGTAAGTTAGAACAAGATAGGCTATGAGTAGAAATACTCCTAGTCTCTGAGCATATTCATAATCTTTATCATCTCTGGGTAAAACAGGTACCACTCTGACAATCCACCTAGATTCGACTCTCAGGGAATAGAAACCTTCCTACTCACCATATGATAAATAGCAGATTTTCAGGTATCGGTCCAGGCTGACAGCAGTCATAGTGATAAGCTTCCACAGCCAAAGAAAAATCCAGCCCATCCATACCAGCGGCAGCCAATCCAGCCGAACACCCAGCGGTGACAGAAGCAAGAGATGATGGTGAACGGCTTGCCTACAACTAGAGCGCCAAGTGACTTGTCAAGGGAAGTTCCCTCCGGTAAACTTTACCCCGCCCACCCCACTCGCTGTGGAGTCTTATCCTAGGCAGACAAGAGGGAGCTATTTTGCGAAACATTAGGTCCAATTTGTTTACAACCAGACCCAGATCTCTAGGATATAAACTATTTATCCCTTCAGCCTTCATCAGCTTGTTTTGTTTGTTACTTTCTGGAACGTAGTCTTCTATTTTAATTCACACCCTGCACCCTCCTTATCCAATATATATTGTCTTCCCCCTCTTTGAAGAGAATGGCTGAGGAAGCTTTCCAACGCCTGAATCTGATCCACCTATCAAAAGAGGGTTCCCCAAACTTCATGCATCAGAAAACCCAAGTAACTGACATTCACAGCCTGCAAATGCTGGCCCCTTCCATCCTTCCCAGGTGTACCCTCCCTTGGTACACTGTTAGTCAATCAAGTAACTCATCCTTATCGGGTGCTTTTATAAGCTAGACACACATCACCTCTAGCTGTCTACACAGCCGGCGCCATACTCCAACTAACTAGACTGAGCAGCTTCATCTCAGAGCTTTCTAATCCTGTTGGTCTACACTCCATTGTCAGTAGGGAAACCCAATGTAAAAGAGTTCTTGTTTTGTTCAACAAATAATTATTTAATGCTCATTTTGTACATGGTGCTAGAGGACAATGTGGAGATCAAGATTAACAGATTCATTTTCAACAGAGGAGAACAAACAATAATTCGTAAGATACAATATGATGAGTGGCGGGAAGAAAAATGAAACAGAGGAAGGAGAGAGACAGAATCTGCTGTTTTCAATCAGATCAGGGAAGATCTCTCTGTGAATGTGAGGTATAGGTAGATGCTAAATCAGTGGCCCAGAACTCGAGCAAACGTTTAGAAGAAAATATTCTAGGCAGGGCCAACAGCAAACTCAGAGTCTGAGCTAAGGGTCTGCTGGGTGGTACTAGAGGCAGCCAAAAAACGCAATTGACAGTGACTTGGTGGAGTACTGGTGGCTCAGAGGTTAAAGCATCTGCCTCCAATGCGGGAGACCAGGGTTCCATCCCTGGGTTGGGAAGATTCCCTGGAAAAGGAAATGGCAAACCACTCCAGTGTTCTTGCCTGGAGAATCCCATGGACGGAGAAGCCTAGTAGATTACAGTCCACGGGGTCGCAAAGAATCGGACACGAATGAGTGACTTCACCTCACCTCACCTTGATGGAGTACAGTTTTGTCTGTTGTGCCTGGGATCCGTCAGCAAAACAGATATGTTAGGCTTCTGTCTAGAGTGGAGCCTTTAGCCAACTTCTGGGATGTCATCTAGAACCTTTGGGATGTCCAAGCGTTTTGTTCAATTTTACTTATTTGTTTGTGTGTTTGTTTGCCGGTGTTTGGCTGCACTGGGTCTTTGTTACTGTGCGCGGGCTTTTTCTAGATGCAGAGAGTGGGGGCTACTCTCTGATTGTGATGCTCAGGCTTCTCATTGCCATCGTGGCTCTAGAGCTCAGGGGGCTCAGGAGTTGCAGCACATGGGCTTAGCTGCCCCGAGGCATGTAGAATCTTCCCAAACCAGGGAACGAACCCATGTCCCCAGTGTAAGCAGGAATATTTTCAACCACTAGATCACCAAGGAAGTCCATGCCAAAGGGATTTGATGAATGTTTTGGAAATGTCTCTCCCCAAACCCAGCTGCACATTAAAATCACTGGAGGATTTTTTTGTTTTGTTTTGCTTTGCTTTGCTTAATTTTAAATATCAATGTCCAGAGTTCCAACTCCCAAATAATCTGATTTAATTTATCTCGAGAAAGCTAAGCCATTACAGTATAATTTTTATCTCCCCAGGTGATTATGATACATATTCATGATTGAGAGCCGTTGATATTTAAACAACAAATATTAGTTGTGTAGATGAAACAAATCTGGGCTCTAGGATGTGTTTTTCAAGGTGCTTTATAATGAACATATTAAAGCAAGGAAAAAATTTAAAAGACATAAACATTTTTTAAAAATAAATATTTTTAAGACTTATTGGAGGGAAAAAATGTATCGAGAGATATCCAGGGTTTCCCTGGTGGCTCAGTGGTAAAGAATCTGCGTGCTGATGAAGGAGACACAGGTTCAATCCCTGATCCAGGAAGATCCACATGCCTCAGACCAACTACCGTGTTGCAACTCCTGAGCCTCTGCTCTTGAGGCCGTGCTCTGCAACAAGAAAACCCGCTGCAATGAGAGGCCCTTGCCCCACAACCAGAGAGTAGCTCCTGCTCACTGCAACTAGAGAAAGCTCACACAGCAATGAAGACCCAGCACAGCAAAAAATAAATTAATTAAATTAATTAATTAATTTAATTAAAAAAGAGAGAGAGATCCAGAGGTTGGAAAAAAATGGTCTGAGTTGATCAGAGAAAACTAACCCATGGAAGAAAACGCTTCCTGGTGAATTACTCTAAAAGATTTGCAGAGCAGGTGGTTTATACAATCCTAGGGCAGACCTGCGTGGCTGAAAGCATTTTCAATGGGCCCGGCCAATTATGCGTGCTGTGTGCTTCAGTTAACTCTTTGGGACCTTGTGGACCGTTGCCAGCCAGCTTCCTCTGTCCATGGGATTCTCCAGGCAAAAGTACTAGAGTGGGTTGCCATGCCCTTCTCCAGGGGATCTTCCCTACCCAGAACTGAACCTGCATCTCCTGCATTTCAGGCAGAATCTTTACCCACTGAACTACCTGGGAAGCCCCAGGCTAGTCTAATTCAAGTGAAGGATGTGGCTGAACTGGCAGGTTTCAGTCAAGTATCACTAGGGGGCAGCATGGTGAGCTGAGCGGGAGCGCGAGTATTCATGTTGCGACACCGCCATCGTGTGTCCAAATGGAAAATGGCACTCATTTTGCAGCCTCGCAAATCACCCCCAGGGGCATCTTAAGTTATTTTCACAGAAAGGGGCCGGGTCTGTAGTGCTCCTCTTAGTATGCATGTGTATTTCCCAAAGAGCTGACGATATTTCAGCCTGTCCATGCTGAGAAAAGTCTTCACAAATAACCAAGATCATCCAAACTCAGTAAGAAGGCAGCACATCTACTGCTGGGTGATAAATAGTGACTCAGTGGATCAACACTTATCACTGAGCCATGTTTTCAGAGACTGGCAGTAGCAGAAAAATCTACTATGAAGAGAGAAACAAATACCAGGAAATATTTTTAAAGGCTGCTTAGATGGGAAACTGTTAAAATACTTCTGGTGGAAAGACGTAGCAGAAAACAGGGATCCAAAGACATATTTGTCTGTATCTAGGCAACACTGAGATTGTATAGATGAACCCAAAAAGAGGTGACTTATCCCTAAATCGTTCATATTTATAAAAATGAATTACAGTTAAAAACAACTTGTCTTCCAGTTCCTCCTTGCTGGGTAATCAGAGAGGCCAAAAAAGCAAGAAATAAACCAGGGGTTCAAAATTTTGGCTACATAACAAATTTACCTGGAAGCTTTAATTTTATAATCCTAAATAACCTGATGTCAGAGTAACATTCTCAACCAATTAAATCAAAATTTCTGGGTATGAAACTCAGCCATAAGTTGTTGTTCTTGTTTTAAGTTCCCCAGGTGATATTTTTGTACAGCCAAATTCAAGTGCTATTGAACTAAAAGTTTCCTATTCTTACACTCAGTCCCTAAGCCACATTTAAGTATGTCATTATGAAGGCAGCCCTCCCTCCTTCCTAGACCTAGACTCACCTCTCAGACTCATCTTTTAGCCTAAGACCTTACTCCTTTGATGCTTAACAGATTTCCATAAGAGTGGGAGGGATGTGACAGAGCTCAAAATAGTGATCTACAGCCTGTCTGTAAGTTTGTTTTTGAAATCATTTAGCCCCGTACAATACGAGGTATCTGAAGCATCATGTATCATTTCAAATTGTATCCTCAGCATCTGATACACTTGGCACACTGAAAGGACTCAATACACACTAAATGGACAATCTCTATAGCCAGACACCACTCTGCTGACTTACCACAGATTCTGCAAAGATGACTTGTGAAAAGAGAAGCAAAAGAAGCTGAGGGTAGGGTGATCTATGAGCCAGTGAGGACTTTATAACTAGGTGCTGAAACCCTCAAAGGAGAAATGTCTTGGCAGTGTTACCTGAAATCCCCAGATCACAGACTGCTAAATTGACAGTCATGATTCCGCAGGTCTCAGCTTCTTTTTTCGTCTAGAAGACATATAAAGGACATACCCATTTCCAAACGTGGACAGAATCCCTACAAGGAAAAATAGAAATTTCCATCATTAAGACTAGGATGTAGAGCTCCCTCGGATATGAAACACTTCTCAATTTCAAAAACGGACACCATTGATTTAAGAGGGTAGTGAGAGGACTCTAAATAAAAATCTAAGTTAAGAAGATGAAATAAAAAGCATGAGGTGTAAGTGACAGGCAAGGGATGGGTTGCCTCCAAAAAGGATAGGAGTCAGGGGTTATTAAACTGCACTTACCCAGAAAAAGGAACCACTGATTTCCCAGTGAAGCTCAGGAGGGTGAGGGAATCCCCACGGTCAGTACTTGTACTAGCCACCAGGATGGAGCGTCTCCTTAGCCATCTTAACAGTACTGGCTTTATAGAAAAAACTCCTTCCCTCTGATGAGAAGGGTGAACCCTTGGCTATCAGTGAATTCTGAAGGTGAGCTGACCCAAACAAACTGAGGTGCCTTCACTCTCCTTGTGGACTCCTGAGGGTGAACTGGCATTCAGGAGTGGCAGAGGCCAGATTAGGTTGGCATGGCCCCCTGCAAGGACAGGGTTTATCCCCTGGAGACACATCCAGGGCTTTTTGCATCCTGCGGACATGGACGCTGGGTGTCTGCCACTGCAACTGGACTAGGCATGGAGGGGAAGTGGGTGACAGTTGGTGACATGGGCTCTCCCCCTCCCACCAAAGGGAGAGAAGGTGGCCGTCAACCCACCAGCCTACCAACAATGGTATCAATGTGTTCCCGCTTTTTAATATCCTTTTATTAATGACTGATCAGCTTTGGCATTACAATGATAACTGTTCAAAAGCTCTTGCAAACCCAGTTTAAATCCAAAAAGACCCAATCCCTACTGACTTTAGTGAAGAAAAGAATACACCTACTTCCATAGCTTAACATGTAGAGTAGATTTCTTCAGGAATTCTTGCTTCATAGCTGTGTATAAATGAGAATCTGTACAGCTTCCTTTAGTAGTAAGGAATAAGGAGAGTATTAACAGGAGAAACCCAGATTTTTCTATCTTAACTTCTACTTCTCCACCACAATTCATTTGAGGGGCAGCCGTGTGTTTCACAGCTGGGTGTTTCAGCTGATGGTATGAAAACAGCAGGCACTAACTGCATTGTGCTCTTAGGAAGTTGTGAATTCCAGGCATCAGAGCGGCCCTGTGGGCCATTACAACCTCTTTAGCTTTCTTAAGACAGAAGAGGCAAAAAATAGAGGAGACTGTGGAGATTCCAGAGCAATCCAATTGAAATGAAACCCAGCTCTCATTGAAGGGAACCAGCTAGCAAGGCACACTGGGAAATTAAAAAGTGACAACCTGGCTGGAAAAATTATAAACACGTGGCTTCTATTTCGTATCCAAAAAGATTAAAAGCAGTAACTATGCATACGCATTTGATACACAAAGATCATTTAAACATCCTTTGTCTTTTTCTTCTCTTCTGAGAATACTGAATTTCTTACTTTTCCTTTCTTTAATTATTTTTACTACTGATTCATAAGGCTTCACCCAGTGCCCAAAGCTTATCAAAAAATAGTCAACTCTCTAAGAGCTACATATAAATTATTAATAGGGGAATATTAACAGAACACAAGCTTATTTTTAATGAGAGTTAAAGGAGAAGAAGATGAAGAAGGTAAAAGCTAAAACAAGGGGGACATTTTAATGATGGCAATCCTGATGCTTTCCATGAATACAAAAATGCTAGCTTTGTATATAGACCCTTGATGAACTGTTTCTAGGAAAAGAGCAGAGGATTGAAATGGGTCTTTTGTTTATTTCTCCTCTATTCCAAACTCACATTATTTTTTCATCTTTCAGTTTTCCTCAAGACTTCTATATTTCACAAGAATGTCACTTCACTGGTTCCTTAAAAGAATCCGGGCACATCCTTACACCTGTCCTAGAAGTGGGGGAATCAGGCACAGAACCAAGCCCAAAACTGGGTCAAGGATGAGTCCAACCTCCCCTCCCTCCAGCTGAATCTGGCTGCACCCTGAACAGAGACCTGGGAACATATGTTTGGTCCCACCTTCGACTCCTGAGTCACCTGAGGCTCCCTTTGCTCCCGGATTCTTTGGGGACCTCTTTTCCTGGCACCTCGTCAGCACTCCCACTTGAATGTTACAGTAGATTTTCCTTCAGACCCCTAATCATCCTCTCTGTTTTGTGTCATCTGGAGAAATGTGTCAGGTTACAGATGCTACTTTGTAATTCATTCCTCACAACTGGTTGAGACAAATTCCATTTATAAGATGTCTATTTTTCTGTCTTTTCTGATCACTGAAGGTACTTATGTTTAATAAAAATGCAATGTGGATTTTACTACCAGATAGTCTCTGTGTGGGCAGAGAGCAGTTTGCCGATTACATTCACAGCTGTGTTTGCAGCAACATAAACAGTGGCAAAGAATGGGCACTATGCCCATACAGTTGTGTTTGAAAGGATGCGGAGGTCCATTTATAAGAAACAGAACTTAAGTCAGTATGATAATAACTAATAACAAAACCAAGGACTCGGGAAAACCCTTTGCAGTAGGATTTCTAATTCAATTTCATTAATTCCTGTTCCTCAAGCACTGACCATAGAGGGGTCTCCAGACTTTTCTAACGAGTTTGGCTAATTTCAGGAGGCTAAATAAGTCTTAGCCAGTAATAAGTAGATGAGAAGGAGAGATGGGAGGAGGAAAGCAGGGAGAAGGAGAGAAAGAAAGAAATCGAGAAAGCTTGACCCAACACGTGAAAAGATTAAAGGCAGACATACCTAAAGACATAACCCACCTGCACACTGGTTACCCAAATTTAAAACAATGATTTTAAATATAAGAAAAATATTACGGTTGAATCGAATTACCTAGACTGGTGCTGTCCAATAGAAATATAATGGAAACCAGAAATATGAGTCACATACATATTTAATTTTTTCTGGTAGCCATATCAAGCAAAATAAAAATATTACTATTTGTTTTTAGCTGTGTGTGCTATGCTAAGTTGTTCAGTTGTGCTCAACTCTGTACGACCCTACAGATTGTGGCCCGCCAGGCTCCTCTGTCTATGGGATTTTCCAGGCAAAAATACTGGAGTGGATTGCCATGCCCTCCCCCAGAGGATCTTCCCAAACTGGGGATCGAACCAACGTCTCTTGGTCTCCTGCACCTAAAAGCAGGTTCTTTACCACTAGCACCACCAGCAGCCGATTGTTTAAAATTATTAATGAGCTATTTTACATTATTTTTTCTGGTCCTGTGTTTTTAGTATCTGACTTCTACTTACACTACACATATCTCAATTTGGACAAGTCAGAAGTACTGAGGAGCCACTCACGGGCACCCTGCTGGATGCCAAAGTCAGGAAGAAGATGCACCACGTTGTGGATCAGACACAAAAACTTTAGACCCTGGACTGACTTCCACTTATTATTCAAACATTTTTTCAACTCTCACCAAAATCACTTGGTGATGCCATCATGGCCAGACTTGACTTCAGGTGAAGCAGACTCAGTGTGATCCTCCTGACGGTAGCATGGGGACAGAGTTCCCTCCGTTGCAAAAAAAACAGAGGCTAAACTTGGTGCATTCTAAGGTCCATTCTGAGCCTATACTCTTATCATCATATCAAGAACACTTTTCAAAAAGTAAAAGCACTCTATTTTAAATAAGATCTCCTTATCATTAATTTTATTATTTGGTAGACAAGCCTACTACCAAAGCAATCAAAATGAAATAGTCTCAAGATAAAGTATTTTGCTGTAAAGCTTCTTGGATTATCGAGGGAATATTTATCCCTAATAATAAAGATAATGGAGTCATTTCTATGAAACATATAAAGGCCGGATGCCACCCGTTTTCCCTGCTTCCTCCCACTCTTCATCACAAAATATTCACTTAAGTGTTGGCATCTCTGTGCAAAGTCAACATAGCAGCCTATGAATTTTCTAGATGCAGCCTTTGCACGGAAAAAGAAAACAAGGAAACTTACCAATGATTGTTAAGTAAAAGCCAGCCACTAAATCCGCTTCCCAGGAAAGCTTGGATGCAAAGGGATCCCCATCGCGAAGATAAGGCGGCCGGCGCTCGTCCGGGGGTGGGGCCGTGTGGTTCAAAGCCATGCTCTCCTCCAGCGCAGCGGTCTGAAAGGCAGACGCGTGCGGGTCACTACAGCCCAGAAGAAGCCCGCTCGACCCATCTCACGGCAGTGCCCCAGCTTTAAAATGAAAATCGAGTTCGCAGGGTCATGCTTGAGTCTCTAACAAGTGGTGAACACTTGAGCGTCTTTCTTCCAGTGTCCACATTTGTCAATATTCAATTCTCCAGCGTGTCGGTTATCCAAGTGTATGTTATTTCTTTCCCACAGCCACCCAGTTTGTGCCACTTCACACCCTCCTTGGGTGAATAAGAGGCTGAAGGCCAAATTTCATCCATTTTACTGCTTCTGGCAATTTTTTTTTAACTTTTAAATTTTTTACTTTATATTCGAGTATAGCCGATTAATAATATAGTGATAGTTTCAGATGGAGAGCAAAAGAACTCAGCCAAACATAGAGTATCCATTCTCCTTGAAACTCCCTTCCCATCCAGGCTGCCGCATAAGGTTGCTTCTCACAATTTTTGTAAAGGTCTGAGCCAAGAAAAGATGTTTTATGTATACACACACACATAGACACATGCACACACACGTAATTTATTAAAATACTATCAATATATAAAATATTTTAATTTTCCAGAGTATAGTGGGTTTTTATTTATCCAAATTGCCCAGAGGAGCATCTCTGTCAGTTATATGTTCAGTGAGCTTCAGAATTTTTCTAAAAGAAAAAATAGTCATTGATTATTAGAGCACTGAATACAAAGAGACATAGAATCTTCACTAAATGAAGTTAAGAACTAAAAGATTGTCAGGAAAGGAACAGAAAACAAAATATTTTACAAAGTAATACAATTTAAAGCTGAGTTATTTAAAAACAAAATATCTTTCAACATTAGACCGTTTACAAATGAGTTCTATTTTAGTTGTAATTGTTGCAGTGATAAAGAATTAGCCCCGGGTTCAATCCCTGGGTCGGGAAGATCCCCTGGAGAAGGAAACGGCAATGCACTTTAGGATTCTTGCCTGAAAAATCCCATGGACAGAGGAGCCTGGCGGGCTACAGTCCATGGGGTCACAAAGAGTCAGACATGACTAAGTAATTAAACAGCAACAACACTAGGCTCATCCACAGGCAGATTTGAGTTTCAAGTTTCTTAAAGCAGAAAACACTCTATCGTTGCCCACCCCCACCCCTTCCAATCCAGTCTCTAAATCCACTGTTTGCTGTAGAAATATCATATAACAGTGAAAATGCTTCTGTGAAAAGTCTGATATTTCAGGGAAGATGCCAACAGTTGCAAAAGAAACCTCCTATCTAAAAGTGAAGAATAAAATAAATGACTGCTCAGGACACCCACCCCCCTCCCCCAGATTTATGATTCTATGCAAAGATTTAAAAAAAAACAAAACAAAACAAAAACCTCTTGGAGTAAATTGTATGTCATTAATTACATTATTCCTATTCAGATATTCCTTTGAGCAATAAAATATACTGTAGCACCCTCACATTTGCTACTTAGTGGCCTTTTGCCCATGAATAATGCTTCTTAAAGCTGTTCTCATAACAGCTTACTAGAGAAAAGTCTAAAAACATCCCCACTCCTCATCACCTGTAAAAGTTTTCAATATTTTTTGAGTTACTAGCATTGACCTCTACGATTCACAATAAAAATAATTAAGAGGTAACTTGAGATGGAGCCAGACCCAAGTTCTCCTGTCTAAACTGAAAGAATTTACAAATGACTATTTAGCAGATATGGAAAACAGAATGGTAAATCGTCACCTACTAAGAGAAAGTAAACACCATCAATCAGTACCAAGGATGATGATTTAATTCTATCCAACTTTATCCAGTCTTAGAATTATCTTCAAAGAATGTTAGGCCACAGATTTCTCTCTGGCCTGCTAAATTGTCACTGTTTAAGGCAGGAGGGAGCATGGACATTGTAGACAGCTGCTTATACATAGGACCTGAAAATGTTCTTCCCAAAATGGGCTTCCCTACTGGGCTGCTCTGGCTTCTGAAAAGTTGTGTGTGTGTGTGTGTGTGTGTGTGGGGTCTTTTTTTTTTTTTTTTTTGCCTGAAGCCTTTATCAATCCCACATTTATTTCTAGGTATATACCATCTGAGGGGCTTCCCAGATGGCACAATGGTAAAAAATCCACCTGCCAGCGCAGGAGGCTCAAGAGACACAGGTTCAATCCCTGGGCTGGGAAGATCCTCTGGAGTAGGAAATGGCAACCCACTCCAGTATTCTTGCCTGGCAAATTCCATGGACAGAGGAGTCTGGTTGGCTACAATCTTTGGGGTCCCAAAAAGTTGGACATGACTAAGTGTGCATGCACGCACATATATTATCGAGAAAATAAGATGTGACTCTGTCAGCATCCATGAAATCTTTAACATCAAGGAGTTTATGAAATGGGTTACTTGGTACCCAGTAGCAGCCAGTGGAGCTGAAAATAAGTGAGATACAGGTAACATCAATTATGGTGCAAAGGAGGAGGATGGAAACATGGTAACACATGGTGATGCTTGAAAGAACACGGAAGGCCATGAAATATCCAGAAAGTGAACAAAGAAGCATCCAAGAGTTAGGGAAAGGATGTCAAAGCAAGAAGAGCAGCAAGAATTGACAATATTCAACTTCTAGAGGTCAAATTTCTTAGCATGAAGCCTGATGTAATGTAAGCAAGGAAGCACAGATTTTAAAATTCTGTTAAGTCCAATGGATGGCTTATCTAGGTCAATGTCAAGTGGGTGTTGGCCCATTTTTACTACTGTCTTCAAAGGTTATCCATAATAGGCCTAGAAGACAAAAGGTCTGTGGTTAAATTCAATTTAACCTCAATTCCAAAACTATGCTGAATCAAAGCAGTGAGAGCAGATGGACACGCTCGTCTTGTCCTTGATCTTAGAGGAAATTCTTTCAGTTTTTCACTATTGAGGATAATGTTTGCCATGAGTTTTTCATATATGGCCTTTAATATGTTCAGTAGATTTCCTCTAGCCCACTTTCTAGAGAGTTATTATAAATAAGTGTCGATTTTGTCAAAAACTTTTAAAAGAATTACTATAGATGAAAAAGAGTACACATACGCATTGATTCCAGAAATGTGTGCCCCTCACTAGGCTGGAGTTTTGCAGTAAGAGGCCAGAAACTCGAGATCAAACTCCCTTGTAGCTCAGCCCTAATGACCAGCCAGCCTGGGCCCCTCATTGTAAGCAGGGAGATCACCACTAAAGACCCAGGGGTGGCATTTTCTTTGCCTGGTTTGTTCTCGTCTCTCTGCTGTCCTCTTCAATCTCAGGCTCTGCCTATCCCACTGGAGAACCACAGTGCCTTACGCCATCACTCCCACCCTATCCTTTCCTGTCAAATTCTTCTCTAAAAAATTGGAATTGGCTCATGTAGTTGACATAAGAGAGTGTTCACAATATATTCGGTGGGGAAGAAAAAAACTATCAAAGACTTATGAAACATCCGTGTCCAACTCTTTGCGAACCCATGGACTGTAGCCTACCAGGCTCCTCTGTCCATGGGATTTTCCTGGCAATAGTACTGGAGTGGATTGCCATTTCCTTCTCCTAGGGATCTTCCCAACCCAGGGATTGAACTCAGGTCTCCCACATTGTAGACAGACGCTTTACCATCTGAGCCACCAGGGAAATCAGAGAAAAAATAGAAAGATATATATCAAGGGGTTATATTTTTTTATTATGAATTGTGGTAGTATTGTTACTATGCATAGTGATATTAGGAGGAATTTTTCCTCTACTTTTTATTTGAGATAACTTGATGATATATTCATTTTCTGATTATGTAGCAGGGGTATGTTACTTTTATAATATGTATTATCTATATTTTAATACAGGAGTTGTTACAGATTACTTGTGAAATTTGTGAAAATTTTACACCCATTCATTCATATAGACATTTACAAACTACAAGTTGTATGGTGGGCCTCTACTGAGTCCATAAGTCCCTTCCCTTGGGACTTTGCCATTAAGAGGGGGGCCCTCGCTGGAGCTGAGTTAGATTTTTCCACAAAAGACTCTACTCATAGCCCTGAAATCTCACCACACACAGGGAGCAACTCACCTCTCTACCCCTGATCTGTGCCTAGCACTAGCCTGAATGTGTGTCAGCCACAGGTCTGGGACCCAGGAGACACCTTGGGAATTGTCTCCCCATTTCTTGAGTCTCTTCTTGCTCACTGAGTGTTCTGCAAATTTAATAAGCTTAAACCATGCTCTTCATAGCGATTTTTTTTTCTGTGTCAGCAGCTGCAGAAGCTTGATGTGCATCAGGCAGTAATAATACTCATACTAATATGTTATAAACCACATCTGCACCCTCGTGAAGCAATTTAGATGGTGCTGGAACCCTTGTATTAAGGATATGGTATTTTTGGTTTTTTATATGCATAAAGAAGGACCCTGTAAGAGCTTCAACAAAGTGGCAATCAAGGAAAAAAAAATGTGGGAGCTCAAATAACCCCAATCCAGGTCTCTGGAGAGGTAATCTTTATAAGTTAGTTAAGTGTTAATGAGATCCTTGCCTTCTCTACAGGAGAAATATTCACAGCCACAAAGAAAACTAGCGATAGGCTGAGGTCGGCTGTCAAACAGAATGCACTTAACACCCTTCAGATTTTCCTGTCGTGGTTCAATATGATGCTAGAGAAGAAAACAGTCATTTTTTTGACCCACTTAAGACAAGAAGCATGAGAAGGAAGAGAGGGATAGAGGAAAAGAGAGGAAGTGAAGGCGGGAAAAGGAAGCAAAGAATATTTTCTGCTGCAGAACCAAACCAGCAAGAGAGCAATCAATTCAACTCAATAGCTCCTAAGCCATGTAAAAGGGGGGCTGAGTTGTCTGTTGAGAATAATAACCTTCGAGTCAATTTATTCCAAGCAGTTCAGCTTGAAGCAAATTGACAAATCTAAGGCAATGGGAAGATTGTAAGCCATAGAAGTCTGCTTTAATACTGTCTTAAATCATTTGTCTTAACTTTTTGTGTGTCAGCTGTCACATAATTCCCAATTCAACTATCTCTCCTCTTCTGAACTTCTAAGTAATGAGTTTGAAATTAATTTATCCCACATTCTCTCCAAACCACTTTCACCAGGCAAAAGGCAGTACAAATTTCATCTAAGAATAACTATTTTAATTCCCAGCTCTCAGCACTTCTCATTCTCAGGACGAGAGTCCCCACCTACTCAATACAAGTACCAGACAACATTGTCCAACTCTGGCATGAGGCACATTTGCCCCTTTCTTTGCCTGCGGTACTCCTATCCTCTGTACCTTAGGATCTCTTCCTAAGGAAGCAATCACATAGCCCAGACCTCTGCAGATTATCAAGGTAGGCGTTGTCTCAAGAGCATACAGGAAAATGTAAGCCCCAGAGGGGATGCTAGAACCTCAGCACCCCTGCTGGCATCATGACAGAACACCAGATCAGCAAACCCTTCTCAAATGGGGAATACTTTTGTCCCTACCCTGACAGTGAACATTTTATTTCCTCCTCCAGCCCTTAAACTCTAGGATAAAAAGAAACTTGGGCAAAATTAAAAGGCTTTGAAAAAGGGATACAAAATCCCCTGCTTCCTTTCCAGATTCATGTCCTGCAGGCTCTGAGCTCATCCAGCTTCCACATCTGATCATGTAGCTGAGATTCCTAGTGGCAATGTTGCCCTTAGGAATAGTAATGGCCAACATGAAGCACATGCAGAATCTTCAGCAAATGAATATATTCATATTCCTTTGAGAAGAAATCAGCCATACCACATGAGGGTTAAAGAAAAATGGGAGGAACAAACTGGCTAGACACACGGTTACTTTGACAGGAAACTCAGAGGGCTTCAGACGGATCCTAAACTAATTTTACTGCAACCTCTCATTGTTCTAGTGCTCTTCCTTGCTGCATTCCTGACCCAGTATTCTGTTTCTGCAATGCCTTTTAAGCATAAATTGATATGCATTAGTTGATAGACTTCATCCTAAACTCAACAAGAGGGGGGAAAAAAATCCAGTTCACTTCATCAGTTACACAGCGGCATTCAGCACAGAATCAGACAGAACGGCTCTAACTTGCTCCTAGTTCTTACAACCCCAAAGAGGAGGGAGAGACGTCCCCTAAAAGTGAATTAAGAACCTCAGTCTCTGTGTCAGCCTCGGCCATCCTTATCATTCCCTCTAACTAACCATTCAGCTCAAATGTCCTATTTTCCCAACAATCATCTTAGAACTTTTTGTTTCTTCATATTTTCCCCCCTTGTTAAAACTCACCAGTTTAAGGGCCTGCCAAAAAGAAATGTCTTTCCCTGGGCTTCTCAGGCTGGGTTTGCTCAGATCTTGCAATGTCTTCCTATTAGTTCTTTCCAAAACACTAGTTACTCTGCCCGTCAGCTGATTTTAAACAGTATCAAGTGAAAGGTACTCATTTTCTAGACTTCCCTGCTCTCTCCACCCCTCTGCTGAAAGGACCAATCATATCTTTGGAAAAAATAATCTCATTTTATTGAATTATTGAGAAGAGATGTAATTTTTGGAAGCTTAACTTATTGGTGATTAAGAACCCAGCAGCAGCTACTGGGCCCAGATATTGATCAGAAACTAGAAAAATGCTATTTGTTGACTGTACTTTAAAACACCATATGCTTGCTTTTTTATTCCAGATTTTAAAACCTCAGATTACTATTTAGGACCAAGAATTAAATCCTTGAGCTTTTTATTAATTGTCTTCTTAGCTTTTTTAAAATATCAAAGCACACTCTCTTCAATTACCTAACATAACTTCCTGTAGGAGAGCACAAAAATAGAAAAAGAGAGGCTCACATATAATTTTTAAAGCATAAACCTTAACGCTTTGTCCTGACCTGGTTTACGGCTCTAAAGTTTTACCAAAATTAAAATTGAGGTTTTTTGCTCTCTGGTATTAAGCATCTATGGGATGCTAGCACGGATCAGATATTCTTTGCATAACTGGAGCTGTGTTTACTGTTCCACATGCCTTGTTCCATTACAACTCCATGACAATAATTTTTTGTCAATAAGAATACTGAGATTGGGGCTTCCCTTATGGCTCAGTGGTAAAGAATTTGCCTTCCAATGCAGGAGGCACTGGTTCAATCCCTGGTCTAGAAAGTTCCCACATGCCTCGGAGCAACTAAGCCCATGCGTGACAACTGTTGAGGCTGTGTTCCAGAGCCCGGGAGTCACAACTGCTGAAGCCCACATGCCCTAAAGCCTGTGCTCTGCAACAAGAGATGCCACTGCAACAAGAAGCTCTCACACTGAAACTAGAGAGAAGCCCCGGCTCGCCGCAGCTAGAGGAAAGCCCACACAGCAATGAAGACCCAGCAGAGCCAAAAAATAAAATAAATGATAAACAAATTAAAAAAAAAGAATACTGAGATTTAGAGAAATTCAGCAGCTCATGAGAAGTTATACTACTTAACTCCTGGTAGAATCTCATTAAAAACTTGTGGACTAAATCAATGAGCCAACATTCAACCCACACAGAACACTGTTTCAAACATGTTCAAATGTTTTCATGGACAAAGGGGAGAAATTATATGTATCAGTTCAGTTCAGTTCATTCGCTCAGTCGTGTCTGACTCTTTGCGACCCCATGAATCGCAGCATGCCATGCCTCCCTGTCCATCACCAACTCCCGGAGTTCACTCAGACTCGCGTCCATCGAGTCAGTGATGCCATCCAAACATATCATCCTCGGTCGTCCCCTTCTCCTCCTGCCCTCAATCCCTCCCAGCATCAGAGTCTTTTCCAATGAGTCAACTCTTCGTATGAGGTGGCCAAAGTACTGGAGTTTCAGCTTTAGCATCATTCCTTCCAAAGAAACCCCAGGACTGATCTCCTTTAGAATGGACTGGTTGGATTTCCTTGCAGTCCAAGGGACTCTCAAGAGTCTTCTCCAACACCACAGTTCAAAAGCATCAGTTCTTCAGCGCTCAGCCTTCTTCACAGTCCAATTTTCACATCCATACACAACTACTGGAAAAACCATAGCCTTGACTAGACAGACCTTAGTCGGCATAGTAATGTCTCTGCTTTTGAATATGCTATCTAGGTTGGTCATAACTTTTCTTAAGGGGAAAAAAAGGGTATGTGTCAATAAACACAATCATTTCAGGCAAGTCTCAAAAAATAAGACTATTTCAAAGCAGTCCCAAAAAGAAATGTTCCCAGAATTTCCAATACAATCTCAATTTTAAATATTCTATCCTGTCAACACAATAATTGTGCTTTTTCAATCGTGAGATCCCACTTTTTAATTTCAGACTTACTGAGGTATAACTGACATACAAAACTGTGAGATATTTTAAGTGTACATCATGGTGATTTAACATACACTGTGAAAAGATTTCCTTCCATTGAGTTAATTAACACATTCCTTGCTTTATATATTTATCTCTGGCTTGTTTGTTTTTTGGTGAGAACATTTAACTTACATTCTCTTAGTAAATTTCTATTATACAATGCAATGTTAGATTTTAATTACAGTCACCATGTTATATATTAGAGGTTCAGATCTTATTCATTTTATCACTAAAAGTTTCTACCTTTTTACCAACCTCTCTCTATTTTCACCAGCTTCCAGCCTTGGCAATCCCTTTTCTACTCTCTGTTTCTCTCAGTTTGACCTTTTCTTTCTTTAATATTCCGTATATAATGATATCATGCAATAGCTGTCTTTTTCTGGCTTATTTCACAAAGCAGAATGCCCTCAGTTCAGTTCAGTCACTCAGCCATGTCTGACTCTTTGCGACCCCATGGACTACAGCACACCAGGCCTCCCTGTCCATTACCAACTCCTGGAGTTTATTCAGACTAATGTCCGTCAAATCAATAATGCCATCTAACCTTCTCCTTCTGCCTTCAATCTTTTCCAGCATCAGGATCTTCCAGTGTGTCAGTTCTTTGCATCAGATGGCCAAAGATTTGGAGTTTCAGCTTCAGCATCGGTCCTTCAATGAATATTCAGGGCTGATTTCCTTTAGAATTGACTTGTTGGATCTCCTTGCAGTCCAAGGGACTTTCAAGAGTCTTCTCCAACACCACAGTTCAAAAGCATCAATTCTTCAGCACTCAGCTTTCTTTATAGTCCAATTCTCACATCCATACATGACTACTGGAAAAACCATAACTTTGACTAGATGGACCTTTGCTGACAAAGTAATGTCTCTGCTTTTCAGTATGCTGTCTAGCATAGCTTTTCTTCCAAGCAGTAAGCATCTTTTAATTTCATGGGTGCAATCACAATCTGCAGTGATTTTGGAGCCCCCAAAAATAAAGCTTCTCACTGTTTCCATTGTTTCCCCACCTATCTGCCATGAAGTGATGGGACTGGATGCCATGATCTTAGTTTCCTGAATGTTGAGTTTTAGGTCCACGTCTTTACTCTCCTCTTTCACTTTCATCAAGAGGATCTTTAGTTCTTCTTCACTTTCTGCCATAAGGGTGGTGTCATCTGCACATCTGAGGTTATTGATATCTCTCCTGGCAATCTTGATTCCAGCTTGTGTTTCTTCCAGCCCTACATTTTTCATGATGTACTCTGAATATAAGTTAAATAAGCAGGGTGACAGTATACAACCTCGATGTACTCCTCTCCCAATTTGGAACCAGTCTGTTGTTCCATGTCCAGTTCTAACTGTTTCTTCTTGACCTGCATACAGATTTCTCAGGAGGCAAGTCAAGTGGTCTGGTATTCCCATCTCTTTCAGAAATGTTTGCTATGACCAGTGCATTCTCTTGGCAAAACTTTGTTAGCCTTTGCCCTGCTTCATTTTGTACTCCAAGGCCAAACTTGCCTGTTACTCCAGGTATCTCTTGACTTCCTACTTTTGCATTCCAGTCTCCTATAATGAAAAAGAGATCTTATTGGGATGTTGGTTCTAGAAGGTCTTGTAGGTCTTCATAAAACTGTTCAACTTCAGCTTCTTCAGCATTACTGGTTGGGGCATAGACTTGGCTTACTGTGATATTGAATGGTTTGCCTTGGAAATGAACAGAGATCATTCTGTCATTTTTGATTGAGACTGCACCCAAGAACTGTATTTCAGACTCTCATTGGCTATGATGGCTACTCCATTTCTTATAAGGGATTCTTGCCCACAATGGTAGATATAATGGTCATCTGAGTTAAAATCACCCATTCCAGTGCATTTTAGTTCACTGATTCCTAAACTGTCAATGTTCACTCTTGCCATCTCCTGTTTGACCATTTCCAATTTACCTTGATTCATGGAACTAACATTCCAGGTTCCTGTGCAATATTGTTCTTTATAGCATCAGACTACTTCCATCACCAGTCACATCCACAATGGAGTGATGTTTTTGCTTTGACTCCATCTCTTTATTCTTTCTGGAGTTGTTTCTCCACTCTTCTCCAGTAGCATACTGGGCACCTACCAACCTGAGGAGTTCATTTTTCAGTGTCCTATCTTTTTGCCTTTTCATACTGTTCATGGGGTTCTCAAGGCAAAAATACTGAACTGGTTTGCCATTCCCTTCTCCAGTGGATCACATTTTGTCAGAACTCTCCACCACGGCCCTCCCATCTTGGGAGGCCCTACACAGCATGGCTCATAGTTTCATTGAGTTAAACAGGCTGTGGTCCATGTGATCAGTTTAACTAGTTTTCTGTGATTGTGGTTTTCATTCTGTCTACCCTCTGAGGGATAAAGATAAGAGGCTTATGGGAGCTTCCTGATGGGAGAGACTGACAGTGGGGGAAACTGGGTCTTGTTCTGATGGGCAGGACCATGCTCACTAAATCTTTAACCCAATTTTCTGTTGATGGATGGAGCTGTGTTCCCTCCCTGTTATTTACCCAGACCAAACTATGGTGGAAGTAATGAAGACAATGGCAACCTCCTTCAGAAGGTCCCATGCACACACTGCTGTACTCAGTGCCCCTGACCCTGCAGCAGGCCACCACCAACCCACACTGCTGTTGGAGACTCCTGGACACTCATAGGCAAGTTTGGGTCAGTCTCTTGTGGGATCACTGCTCCTTTGTCCTGGGTCCTGGTGCACACACGGTTTTGTTTGAGCCCTCCAAGCATCTCTGTGGGTGTGGAGTTTGATACTAGACATGATTTCTCCCTTCCTACCATTTTGCTGGGGCTTCTCCTTTGCACTTGGATGTGGGAAAGCTTTTTTTGGCAGGGCCCAACATTCTCCTGCCAGGGGTTGTTCAGTAGCAAGTTGTAATTTTGAAGTTCTCACAGGAGAAGATGAGCACATGTCCTTCTATTCTGCCACCTTGTCAACTCTGGTCCCTCAATGTCCCTTCATGTTAGCACAAAAGGAGTTCCTCCTTTCTCACAGCTGAATAATAGTCTGTTGTGCACATTTACACATCTTTTTTATCCATTCGACTTTTGATGGATACTTTGATTGCTACCATCTCTTGACTACTGTTGTGATCTCACTTTTGAAAATGTTCTCACCATAAACATGCCTCATTTCCCATCACCCACTCACCCTCCTTCTGAAGGTCAGATACCTTGTTTTTCAAAACCTGGACGTGAAGGACAAATCTGCCTTTATTGAAGATATGTAATTTGTTTTATTTTTTAAAATTTGATTGTACTGCACAGCTTGCAGGATCCTAGTTCCCCAGCCAGGACCAAACCTGGGTGCTGGGCAGTGAATACACAGATTCCCATCCTCTGACCAACCAGAGAATTACCAATTATTTACTTTTTGAAGTTTACAAATCATTATGTCTCTCCAAAGAAATATGTTGGAATGAGAAAAGTAATGAAAAGATGGTTTAAATGGAAGGAGGGGAGAAACAATACAAAGATATTGACTTTTTAAATTTGTGTGTGGATTCTCTACCAATGCCAGGCCATGTCTTTTGTGTAGATTCATTCTTGCCACAAAATGAAGTCTCTGTGTGGATTCAAGAGACCCAAGATCCAGGATTAGTTATACTTGGATGTGTACTAAATCACTTCAGTCACGTCTGACTCTTTGTGACCCTATGGACTGCAGCCTGCCAGGCTCCTCTGCCTGTGGGATTCTCCAAGCAAGAATACTAGACTAGGTTGCCATATCCTCCTCCAGGGGATCTTCTTGACCCAGCAATAGAACTTGCATCTCTACTATCTCCTGCATTGGTGAGTAGGTTCTTTACCACTAGTGCCATCTGGGAAGCTCTTTAGTTATGCTTATTGTTGATATGAAAAGGTAACTAATAACCACAGAGAATCAGAGTTAAGTGTCCAAGGAGAGTCTCAAATGCTGGATTCCAAGAAGTAAGACATGAATGGTTTAGAAGAGAGTGATGTCTTCTATGCAATATAACAGTGTCCGTAATACTATTTGGGTGATATTATGTACTTCTAAAATTAAAGAATATCTGTTCTTCTACCATGCAAATCTAATTGATTCTTGGAATAAAACAGTAAAACAACAAAGCTTGTTCCTTCTTTCATGGAGTTTTCATTTTATTGGAGATGCAAGTTCACTACAAAAATGTGTTTAATTACTGTTGAGATAAGCACTTATTCAGTAAGCATTAATAGGAATTACAAGTGTCTCCAAAGTCATGTGTTGGGAAGTCCATATTTTAGAGGTGGGCCACGGGGAGTGAGTATGAAACAGCAGGACACTATGGTCCTCCCACTATGTCCTCTGCCTCTTTTGTCTGCGGAAAGCTTTAATCAAAGAATAAGTTTAATCAGAGAAATAAGAACATGCAGAAACAAAGGGAAACAGTCCAAGGAGACTAAATGATGATAATGTAGTCATCAAACATAGTTAAGCACTTTTAATTCCTTCACAGGGCTATAGATAATATTCTGAGCCATTTCCTATGAGCTATTTTATAGATACCGAAATCCCCCACGAAGTGGAAGAAGTCATTAACAATTACAGGATGACCAGACTATAGCTGTGACTTCAGCTGCCGCAGTTCCAAAAACTGGCCTCAAAGAAATGGAAACAAACCAACCCTGGAACTGAAGATTAGCTGTACCTAAAACAACCAAGATGATGCTGATCTGACCACTGATGATCAATTTCAAAATGTCTGCCAGAGATGACTGTGATCTTTTTGCAAGTAACCCCCTCCTTCTGTCTATAAATTTCTTCCCCTCTGATTGTCAGTGAGGGCAGTTGGCCTTTGGACAGAGGTCTGCCCTCTGCTCCAGTTGCCAGCATCTGAAATAAAGCAAAATTTACTTTCCACCAATCTGGCTGGTTTATTGGCATTTGAGCAGCAGGCAGCCGAATCCAACACCTTTCAGTAACAGCTGTGCCTTGATAAGGTACTGGGGTAGTTAAAAGCCTCAGATGCAAGACAAGCTGTCATTTATCAGATCCAGCACTTAGCCCCTGCCGGGAGTCCTCCTGATATCCAACCCAAGACAAGAACCTGTGAGATGCACATCTCACTCTTTTCTGGGTCTCAGCCAAAGAGATCTCAATACCACCCCCCGGACAACCGCATCCAGCACCTAGTCCACTGAATTGTGTTCTCTGGTGTGTGTCTGTGTGTGTATACTTACTGCTTCAGTTGTGTCCAACTCTTTGTGACCCTGTGAACTGTAGCCTGTAGGCTCTTCTGTCCATGGAATTATCCAGGCAAGAATACTGGAGTGGGTTGCCATTTCCTCCTCCAGGGATCAAGACTTTGTCTCTTGCTTCTCCTGCACTGGCAGTATGAATATTGACAGTATTCTTTACCACTGAGCCACCTGGGAAGCCCATGTTCTCTGTTATACATTCCCAAGTAATCTTGAACTTCTCTATCATAGAGCTCCCTTCTGAATGCATGTCTCTTCTGCCTGACAGAAAAACTCATGGCTACAGGAACTGTGATTCTTGGTGACCAATGGTGCCCCCAGGACCAAGCATACCATCAGAAGCATATTTAGTAAGCACTCAGTAAATATTTTTTGAGTGAATCAATCAATGAAGAGGGAGCTGTTCCATGTTAGAACTGAAACCAAGAGGCAAGGAGTCAGGCTGACCCAGCAGAGGTCTTGCACAGCGAGACTGGACCACGTTGACTGTCCCCCTGTTCCCTCATGAAGAAAATAAAGAGTTGGAATTTGAGTTGACATGTATCCCTTCTCTCATGCTTCTGAACTGTTCTGATTATTAGTCATGGTGTATTTTTCAGAGCCTCTAGTGGAACTTTTCAGTTATAAGCTCTTGGGCCCCAGATATTGATAAAGGAAGGTTTTCTCATCCATTTATTTATCCTTAATCTTCTTTGTCTGCCATTTTGACTTAACACCGATAATACTCAAGCAGATGGTTGTAAGTTAATGCTGCTTCCCTGGGATTTAACATATAAACTCGGGCATTAGGGGAAATGCAGATTTATGTCTCCTTTTATATCAGGAAAGCAATCACCATAAAAAAATCCACCTCAATGAATGTTTTTCCCACACAGGAAGCAAAAAATCCTATGTATCTCAACTGAAATAATCCGACTTGTCAACTGAGCTACTATGAATAATGTATCTAGTGGCGTTTTTTCCAGAATAGTAGTCTGCATCCAGCTCCCTGGGTCCACACTTTTAAAGAACTACTTCCATGTTAGCTGAGAACAAAGTCTAATCTAAGCCATCTTCAGGGATGTG
This sequence comes from Madoqua kirkii, assembly GCA_006408675.1. NCBI lineage: Eukaryota > Metazoa > Chordata > Mammalia > Artiodactyla > Bovidae > Madoqua > Madoqua kirkii. The sequence goes on from SJYC01108258.1 coordinate 28,708, forward strand.
CAATTATTATCTTGAGCATCCTTGCCCTGTAACAAATACACTAGTGCAATATTTAAGTTTTACTACAGCTGAATATTTTTTTAAATTTCCTTTATTCCCTCTTCAGGCTTTTCTCCTTTCTTTGGCTGGATGGTTCCATTCTAGGTATTCTAGATATCTACTGCCTCACTTCCTTCATATCCTACTCCAGTGACCTCTTTACAGTGTGGTTCTTCCCTGGTCAACCTGTATAAAAATGCCCAGCTTTCTACCTTGGGAGAAAGGTAGATATACCTTCCATATATAACTCAGGGAGGAAGAATCCAAACACTCTGAGTTGAAGAGACTGAATAGGGAGTTTAGAAAGGTAGGAAAATATCATCTCTAATGGAGCCATATGTCATCCAACCAAAACTGACCCAGACTTGACACAGACATGAAAACAATTATTATTATAACTCTATTATATATGTATACTCAAAACTTAACTAGAGACATGGAAGGTATAAAAAGGTCCCTAATCAAACTTCTGAAGATGAAAACTGCAAAGCCTGAGATTTAAAAAAAATACTCTGGATGGTAGTAGTGAATCAGAAAAGATGATGAATTTGAAGAAAAAGCAATAGAAACTCATAAATTAAATAAACAGAAAAAAATATAATTTTATATATCTAAATTTTCTCTTATTATTTAAATGTAGTATGGGATATATAGTATATATAAAAGTAAAGTGAACAAACACATTACAAAGATTAGAAGTGAAGAAAAAGAAGTATCATACCATGTGGTTCTTATGTTATATGCAGAGCGCCTGTCCTTTAAAGGTCGACTGTGATCAGTTACATGTGTAATAATTCCTAAGGCAACCACTAAAATAACAAAACAAAGAGTTGTAGCTAATAAGCCAACAAAGGAAATGAGATGGTATCATACAAGTAAAAAAGGAAGGAAGAACAAAGATTAGATGATGTCTTTGTCAGGGTTCTCCAGAGAAACAAAATCAACAGGGCTCTGTGTGTGTGTGTGTGTGTGTGTGTGTGTGCATGTGCGCGTATATGAAGAGGGAGAGATTTATTAGAAGAAACTGACTCACAAGCCTATGGAAGTTAATAAGTCCAGCAATTTCACTCACTTCTGGGTATTTTTCCAAAGAAAACAAAAGCACCGATTTGAAAAAATACATGTACTTCTATGTGGGCGTATTTACAATATCCAACATAGGGAAGTCAACTCAGTGTCCATCGATAGATGTATGGATCCAGAAGATAAATATTATTGTTCAGTAGCTAAGTCATGTTCAACTCTTTGCAACCCCATAGACTGCAGGCTATTTTGTTCTTCACTGTCTCCTGGAGATTGCTCAAATTCATGTCCTTTGAGTCAGTGAGACTACCTAACCATCTCATCCTCTGCCACCCTTTTCTCTTTTTGCCTTCATCTTTCCTAACATTAGGGTCTTTCCTAATGACAAAATTGTTAAGAATTTTCTGTCTAACCAAAGGGAAAAAAGGGCTTTCCTGATGGCTCAGTGGTAAAGAACCCACCTGCAATGCGGGAGACAAAGGAGACAAAGGTTTGCTCCCTGGGTCGGGACGATCCCCTGGAAGAGGAAATGGCAACCCACTCCAATAATCTTGCCAAGAAAATCCTGTCAACAGAGAAGCCTGGTAGGCTACAGACTATAGGGTCGCAAAGAATAAACCACGACTGAACAACTGAGCTTGTCAAGGAAGAAAACCTCTTTGATTGCAACTGCATTATTAAAAGGCTTTTAAACCATACTTTCACCGTGCCAAGTCACTTCAGTCATATCTGACTCTTTGCAACCCTATAGAAATGGCAACCCACTCCAATAATCTTGCCAAGAAAATCCTGTCAACAGAGAAGCCTGGTAGGCTACAGACTATAGGGTCGCAAAGAATAAACCACGACTGAACAACTGAGCTTGTCAAGGAAGAAAACCTCTTTGATTGCAACTGCATTATTAAAAGGCTTTTAAACCATACTTTCACCGTGCCAAGTCACTTCAGTCATGTCTGACTCTTTGCAACCCTATGCCCACCAGGCTTCTCTGTCCATGGGATTCTCCAGGCAAGAATACTGGAGTGGGTTACCATGCCCTTCTCCAGGGGATCTTCTTGACTCAGGAATCGAATCCACATCTCTTATGCTTCCTGCATTCCCAGACAGGTCATACTTACCTGTTTTCTAGTCTGAATAGTATCACAAGCCTCATGGCTTTTTGTCTAGCTAGAAGATGACTTTTGTCAAGAGATGATCTTTCTCTGCCTCTTACTCTGCTTTCTGGAACACTTTTCCTCACGCCTCCAATATCAGCTAAATGTCACTATATGTACCATTCCATTCTCACCATCACATTCTAATGCAGAGAACCACTAATTCCTCACTGGCTATGTTGACCATTATTATACTGACTATGATAACATACATCCCACTGCACCTTAGTTAATCCCCTGTGCCCTTGGCTATTCCCTCTGCATAATTCTTAAATACACAGACTGTTTTGCTCATTATCTTTGTATACCTCATACCTTCACCTTGTCTGCCTCATAGTAAACATTCCAAAAAAGCATACTGGGTAAACAGTCATTGTCACTGATCATTTCATACTATGAAAAACACCAGGGTCTTTGTTTCCCTTCCACCCTATCTGTGAACCTTCATCATTGACATCTGCTATTATATGTATATTAGAAATTCATGGTCAGAATAAGAATGTTAAAGACTGGATTGATCGGATGTCGTTTAAAGAATTTTACTCTGATTGCATTTTTCTGATTCATCAAATGTACAAAATTGAAAGTTAGCATTTGTTGTCCAACAGCATTTTTAATTTAGAACCCTTACTTTAGCCCCCTGAGATAACTAGGAGCATGATGTCCTAGGGGAAACATTCCTGGAAAGTACTGTTACTCATTCTTGTCACCAATCTGCATTTAAAGGTCAAAATCCAAAGCTCCTTACTATATATATGGGCAATGACTTCGGAAAGGATTGACTTTTCACTGTCCTTATTCATCCTCAAATAATTATTTTTTCCTAAATAAACTTATCAAAGATTAAAGGGAACTTTACATTAAAAGGGCTTCCCTGATGGCTTGCTTAGGCAGTAAAGAATCAGCCTGAAATGCAGGAGATCTGGATTCAGTCCTTGGGTCCAGAAGATTTCCTGAAGAAGGGAATGGCTACTAAGATCACATAAGCTATTTAGTCTCCTTTGGTTCTGAGACCAATTCTAGTGTCCACACACACACACACACACACACACACACTAGCAAGTAATTAATTCTCCAGGCAGCAACAGGATGTCCTGCAATTCAACTCAGTTCTGACACTATCAATCTGAAGAGAGCTTCAGATCCCACAGGTCAAGGAAGGACAAGGTCATTTATCCTCCACTCTCTACTTCAAACACCAGCCAGTTGCTAGCCCAGGTTGTTATCTGTTTCTGATCAACTGACTACAAACTGCAGGCTCCAGACCCACTCTAGCTCAGAACACCAACTGCAAGTCCAGATGGTTACCTGTACTTCTGACCAACTGCCTATAAATTGGAGGTTCTAACACCCCTTTTTTCGGGCTGGATTAATTTGCTAGACCAGCGCTCATAACTTGGAGAAATATTTTAGTTACTAAATCACTGATTTATTGTAAAAGGATGTAACTTGGGAACAGCCAAATGGAAGAGATGCTTAGGGCAAGCTTGCCCCTGTCCCCAAATTTCCACATGTTCACCAGACTGAAGCTCTCCATACCCTGCCCTGTTGGGGGATTTTTATGGAGGCTTCATTGCATGGGGGTTCCCCTTGTGGGTCAGACAGTAAAGAACCTTCCTGCAATGCAGCAGACCTGGGTTCAAGTCCTTGGTCAGGAAGATCCCCTGGAGGGGGAAATGGCAACCCACTCCAGTATTCTTGCCTGGAGAATTCCATTGACAGAGGAGTCTGGGGTTGCAAAGAATCTGACACAACTGAGCGACTAACACTTTCACTTTCTTTCATTACACAGGCATGATTGATTGAATCATTAGTTCAGTTCAGTTGAGTCTCTCAGTCACGTCTGACTCTTTGTGAGCCCATGGACTGCAGCACACCAGGCTTCCGTCCATCACCAGCTCTTGGAGACTGCTCAAACTCATGCCATCCGACCGTCTCCTCCTCTGTCATCTGCTTCTCCTCCTGCTGATCTTTCCCAGCATCAGGGTCTTTACCAGTGAGTCAGTTCTTTGCATCAGGTGGCCAAAGCATTGGAACTTCCACTTCAGCATTAGTCCTTCCAAGGAATATTCAGGACTGATTTCCTTTAAGGTTGACTGGTTTGATCTTCTTGCAGGCCAAGGGACTCTCAAGAGTCTTCTCCAATACCACAATTTAAAAACATCAATTCTTCAGCACTGAGCTTTCTTTATAGTCCAACTCTCACATCCATGCATGACTACTGGAAAAATGATAGCTTTCACTATAAAGACTTTGGTTGGTAAAGTAATATCTCTGCTTTTTAATATGCTGTCTAGGTTTGCCATAGCTTTTCTCCCAAGGAGCAAGCATCTTTTAATATCACGGCTACAGTCTCCATCTGCAGTGATTTTGGAGCCCAAGAGAACAAAGCATCACTGTTTCCATTGTTACCCCATCTATTTGCCGTGAAGTGATAGGAATGGGTGCCATGATCTTAATTTTTTGAATGTGGAGTTTTAAGCCAGCTTTTTCACTCTTCTCTTTCACTGTCATCAAGAAGCTCTTTAGTTTCTCTTCACCTTCTGCCATAATGGTGGTGTCACCTGCATATCTGAGGTTATTGATATTTCTCCTGGGAAACTTGTCCTTCATCCAGCCCAGCATTTCACATGATGTAGTCTCCATATAAGTTAAATAAGCAAGGTGACAATATACAGCCTTGATGTACTCCTTTCCAAACTGTGATTCTATTGTTCCGTGTCTGGTTCTAACTGCATACAGATTGCTCAGGAGGCAGGTCAGCGGGTCTGGTATGCCCATCTCTTGAAGAATTTTCCACAATTTGTTGTGACCCACACAGTCAAAGGCTTTGGTGTAGTCACTGAAGCAGAAGTAGATGCTTTTCTGGAATTCTCTTGCTTTTTCTATTATCCAATGAATGTTGGCAATTTGATCTTTGGTTTCTCTGCCTTTTATAAATCCATCTTGAACATCTGGAAGTCCTTGGTTCACGTACTGTTGAAGCTTAGCTTACAGAATTTTGAGCATTACTTTGTTAGCACGTGAGATGAGTGCAATTGAATCACTGGCCACTGGAAACTGATTCAACCTCTAGCCCATCTGCTCTCCCCAGAGGTTGAAGGGTGGGACTGAATGGACTAACCATCTAATCACAGATTGGTCCACAGGTAACCAGCCTCCATCCTTAGGTGTTTTCCCCAAATCGATCATTAACATAGCAAAAGGCACTTTTCTTGCTCTCATCACTTAGGAAATCCCAAGTGTCTTCGGAGTTTTATGCCAGAAATGAAGGAAAAAAACAAATACCTATTTCTTAGTATAAATCACAATATCACAAGTCAAAATTACCATTTTCATGAGAGTTCAATTAAATTAAGTGCCTGAGTCTTTTTTATGTCTGCTCTCCTGGTATCTTACTGACATATTTTTATTCTTTTGAAACTAAAATAAATATTGTAGAGCCCCAAGGATGAAAACTTCCTTGGTGGCTCATATGGTAAAGAATCTGCCTGCAAAGCAGGAGAACTGGGTTTGATCCCTGGGTCCAGAAGATCCCTCGGAGAAGGGAACGGCAACCCACTCCAGAATTTCATGGACAGAGGAGCCTGGTGGACTGCAAAGAGTCGGACACAACTAAGTGATTAGCACACAAAGACCAAAGACCAGATGAGAAAGAAGGGTCTTGAAATGCAGGAACAGAAGAAAAACAGACCCTTATTGCCCTTCCCGCCATGTTGTAACCATTGCAGAATTTTTGAGTCTTCCTGAGTAGCTTGGCCTGTCTCTGCTCCTACCCCATTTGAGGAAAACGTATTTGCCTTACTCTTCTTCCAACCTGTGTAGGGAATGTATATGTACCTCCTCCAATCAGGAAATGACTTGCAAGACTTCTATCCTGCTCCTTGTCCGCTGGCTATAAAAACAGACCAAGGACCCACATTTGAGGGGTGGGCTCTCCTTGGCTATCAGCAAGTTCCCTTGCTGTAGTGGCAGCTACCCCCTTTCCCCCACTGCTCTAATAAACTTTATTCTCTTTTTATTCTGCTTCATGTCTGGAAATTCTTTTCCAACTCATGCACAGATCATGACACTTACATTATTAAAAAGACTGTAATATATCCTTACTGAACCTTCTTTGTTTCTAGTTGCTATTCTAAACTGTAAAAATTTGGGCAGGGGGGTGGGTGGTTCTGTTGGGTCTCTGTGGCACACAGGATCTCTGTTGCAGTACACAAGATCTTTCCTTGCAGCTCAGGGGCTCCAGAGAGTGTGGGTGCAGTTGTTGCAGTGTGCAGGCTTTGGAGTACTTGGCCTTAGTTGCCCCTCGGCATGTGAGATCTTAGTTCCCCAACCACGGATGGAACCCACATCCCTTTCATTGGAAGATGGATTCTTAACCATTGGACCTCCAGGGAAGTCCCATGTAAAGTTCTTTTTCAAATCATTGTTTTGTAAGCTCAGTATCCTACCAAAACCAGAGGGTAATGCATATATCCAACAGGAGGTGAAAGATTTGTTAAACAAGGATTTGTATGGCAATATCATGGAAGGAAATGCAATACTTCTCTTTAGCTTTAGATGAGTCATACAGTTTAATAGACTTTGCCCAATGAATATTTTGGATATGCATTGTCTCAAAAGGCTTAACCAATTTATCAAAAAAGCATTGGAAATCCACAGCTTAAAAAATTTGAGCTGGTGGCACAGGTATTCTCAAATCTTTCCCATATGTCCAAGAAAACTTTCTACAAGATATAAAAAGTTGATTTCTGCCACAACAGACAGTGCTCTGGATGTTTTAGATCAAAATCTATGTTTATTAGAATTAAACATAAGCATAAAATCCATGTTTATTGAAATTAAACATAAACAAGGTACTCATGCTTTCCTCACTGCTTCATTCCAATGTATGATAAATATTGAAAATATTTTTCCTCACTTTTTGGAAATGCCTCCATAAAAAGCATCATAGACACAGTTATATATATTCCAATGCCAGAATTCATCACCAATTTATGGGTTTAATGAAAGAAATAAAAATCAATGAGTTTAATTTTCTTATATTCTTTGTGAATGTCCATTGGTTGAATTTGTGAAGATTCTTATGAGTATTTATTGTATTGCTAACTCCAATTCAAAATTTTCTTGAAACAAAAGAAATGCCTTTCAAATATCCCATAATCAAAGACAAAAATCAGGAGTTTGATTTATGTTTCCTAACTGATATCATACTGCATATAAATGAGCTAAATTTTCAAGTTCCAAGGGAAAAAAAAGAGCTTATTGCAACCTGACTAGAGAGGCAAGAAAACTTATGTTAGCATCAAAAGTTGCAAGTTCCTTGATACTTACTGTCACGTATTTTGCTAACATAAAAAACTGACATAAAGAAGATTTTTTATTATAATCGACAATGTTATAGAGACTGGCTACAAACACTAACAAACAATATGCCTGCAATCCATTGTTAACTAACAAACATTAGCAATATGCCTTTAAAATTGGTGATGAAAGTACTGAGTTGGCACAAAAGTTAACTTATGAAACTTGAACAGACATATTTTTGAAAAGTATATGCCTTTGCTTCAAAAGTTTGACCAAGTATGCTAAAACAGATAAACCAGTTTTGTCAATGTGAATATTAATATTTTGGCACTTGATTCAGGAATTGAAAACTTTCAAATTTGGTTGGAACAATCTGGATATGTGAGTCTATGTTTACCTTTTCAAATTTAATTTTATAAAATTTAAATAGGGATCAAATAGAGCACCTGCATTGAGATGGGCTGTATTCAAAAAAATTTCATTAATAATTTTCTGCTAATTGCACATTGAAATATGACTAAAATAAATATTACCTGCTCTTTTACTTTGTAATACAGCTGCTAGAAAATTTAAAATAAGAACTACATATGAGAATAGCATTATATTTCTATTGGACTATGCTGATATAGAAGACAATTTGAACAGTAAGAATGAGCAACGCTCTATTTAACAGGTATAGAATACTGCATTCAACAACTGTGGAACACATATTTTCATGTGCATGTGTAGCATTTACTGAAATTGATCACATGCTGAGCCGTAAAACTAGTGTCAATAATTTTCAAACAGTTTAAATTATCAAAAGTATGTTCTAAAGCTTATGAGGACACTTGCATTTATAATAATAAAAAGAAACAGAAGAAATAAAAATATTCAAGGCTGTTATAATACTCAAGGAAACAAAAGTGTCCCAGATGTACATATTATTGTGATCATTAAAATGGAAAGCGTAAAGAACAAAAACTGCATGTGGGAAATAAATGTTGCATAAAAACACAGAACTCAAAACAACATACACACCTACACGCATGTAAACAGCATGCATTTTAAAAATCAATATTATACAAAAGGGCCTCACAGGGTATTTTAGATACTATTTTCAGTGAAATTGTTAAAGACTATATTTTAATATCTCTTAAACATACTTACTATTAGCTTGGAAAATTGAGATCTTACATAATGATATTTCTGAATTACAAAAAAAGAAAGTAAAAAATGGAAAGACATTATACCATGATGAGTAGCACTATAACTTGAACTTCACAGTTAGATTTTTTTTAAAGGCTCCACTTGGTTGACTCAGCAGTAAAGAATATGTCTGTAATGCAGGAGACCAGGGTTCAATCCCTGGGTTGGGAAGATCCCCTGGAGGAGGGGAGGGTAACCCACTCCAGTATTCTTGCCTGGAGAATCACACAGACACTCTACAGGGTACAGTCCATAGGGTCGCAACCAGTCAGACATAACTGAAGCGACTGGCACGCGTGCACACCAGGCTCAACTTAATTTCTAATTCACACAGGTGGGGTTTCTGAAATGATCATTCAATATTCACCTTCAAAAAAGCCAGACATCTTCACCACTGGAACCTAATAATAGGATTTAATTTGTAAGAAATCCATTAACAAAATAACTATTGTGATTTGTTATTAGACAAAACATATTTTCTTAAATTTCTGGGTCAATTGGTAGAGAGTTGAAAGAGATTTTCTTTTTTTTCTTCTTTTTTTATTTCTTTTTTAGAAAATAAAATAGGAGCTACTTTCAGAAGAAAAAATAAATGAACCATTCAGTTGTCTTTGGGTTCAATATAGGCAGAAATAGGATAGAGAACAAGCCATTTTAGAAACTGACACTTTCCTTTATATTTACACTTTCAGTACTTGTTTCACAGAGACCAAGAATGTGTGAATATTGTCCACCAACTGGCTGATTTAGAAGAGCTGTGCTCTACAAACTTCAGAGTAGTGTAAACTTTTAATTGGGCGCTAAAAAAAAAAAAATAGCCCTTGCAGCAATCAGGAAGTTCAATATCATAAGTAAAAAGGATAATAGGCAAGGAGCCATACAAAAGCTATATTTATTTAAAGGGCAAAGATTAAATTGGCTTACTAGGGAGAGTAAAGTGAGTTACAGTAACTTCCACAGATCACCTGGCTCCCATTAACACACTGGAAGAGTCTTGGTAGCAAGAATCTAAGCACACTTTTCTTCTCTCCCTGTAGGTTCAGGATGATGAAGACTGCAGACTAAAATTTTCTAACTTTCCCTCTATCCAGCCTTGCTATTTTTATCAATATTATTCCTCACCTTATTTTAAAATTATATCTTTATTTTATGTTTTCTTCCCTTGTGTGTTTGTGTGTGTGTGTATGTATGTGTGCGTCCAGTCCTGTCTGACTCTCTGTGACTCTGTGGACTGTAGCTCTCTCTCCAGGCTCCTCTGTCCATGGGTTTCTCCAGGCAAGAATACTGAAGTGGGTTGCCATTTCCTCCTCCAGAGGATCTTCCCAACTCAGGGATTGAACCTGCATCTCTCCTGCATTGGCAAGTTGATTCTTTATCACTGAGCCACCTGGGAGGCCCTGTCTTTTTCCTTTAAGCTACCTCAAATCTTATGTGATATAGTAGGATCACTGGTGAAGAAAAAAATTCAAAATACCTAAGTCAAATAAATATTAAATTTGTTTATATGCTTTATTGTCACAATCCAGTAACATAACCTGTTAATGCTGCTTCTCAATAAACCACTCTTCATTTTCTCTCTTCTTAACCTGTAATTTATGTGTATATTACAAATTCATGAATATGCTGATTTTTACCTTAATGAGTTTTACCTCCTTTTGAATTCATTCACTCATTTTTTTTTGTTAATTCGTGACACTAGGAGATCTAGTTGAAAGCTGTAAAAAGCATATCCTGGCCCCCGGCCTCCTATACTGGAAGGGTGCACAATCGAGCAACTGATTAATAATTCATAATAGCATTTCTGTTTGTAAGATGGCATGATCAGAGCTGGCTGGCAGGATAGAAAGAGCTAAAGGGCAATTCTGAACGTCTCTCTGCTAGTGACATGTATGCCACTCTACCAGGTGCTCTCCATTCTGCAGCCAAGACCTCTGTAGCTTCTCAGTGGTTCCAGGCAGAGTACAGAAGCAAGGACATCTTTTTGCAATGTGGCGTGCCTTTCTTTATGACCTTAAAATTGACTAAATTCGAAAGCCCACTTTGTAACTTCTCTTGGAAAGCATTCGTGAGTCTACAATTAGAATAGTCTTTCATTTCTCAATCAGCGGGCACCAGATCCATTTAACAAGCGTCAATACTCTCATCCCTGTCTTCTTGGATTTCCATAAAACTTGCTATGAAATTTTCTCTCTTCTTAACCTGTAATTTATGTGTATATTACAAATTCATGAATATGCTGATTTTTACCTTAATGAGTTTTACCTCCTTTTGAATTCATTCATTCATTTTTTTTTGTTAATTCGTGACACTAGGAGATCTAGTTGAAAGCTGTAAAAAGCATATCCTGGCCCCCGGCCTCCTATACTGGAAGGGTGCACAATCGAGCAACTGATTAATAATTCATAATAGCATTTCTGTTTGTAAGATGGCATGATCAGAGCTGGCTGGCAGGATAGAAAGAGCTAAAGGGCAATTCTGAACGTCTCTCTGCTAGTGACATGTATGCCACTCTACCAGGTGCTCTCCATTCTGCAGCCAAGACCTCTGTAGCTTCTCAGTGGTTCCAGGCAGAGTACAGAAGCAAGGACATCTTTTTGCAATGTGGCGTGCCTTTCTTTATGACCTTAAAATTGACTAAATTCGAAAGCCCACTTTGTAACTTCTCTTGGAAAGCATTCGTGAGTCTACAATTAGAATAGTCTTTCATTTCTCAATCAGCGGGCACCAGATCCATTTAACAAGCGTCAATACTCTCATCCCTGTCTTCTTGGATTTCCATAAAACTTGCTATGAAGGCAAACAAATCAAAATGGACTGCTCCCTGAAGAAAGCCAAACATATGAAAGTATTGATAACTGTATCGAGTAAATTGAAAGGATGCTCCAACCTCTGCTTATGCATTGAAAGGCATCAAACCTTCTCTTAAATCTTAGGTTATCGGAATCATAGCTAGTGACCTGGCTGTGCTCAGTCACTCAGTCGTGTCCAACTCTGTGATCCCATGGGCTATAGGCTGTACACCACCAGACTTTTCTGTCCATGGGATTTTACAGGCAAGAATACTAGAATGGATTGCCATTCCTTTCTCCAGGGGATCTTCTTGATCCAGGGGTTGAACCCACATCTCTTGTATCACCTGCACTTGCAGGCAGATTCTTTACTGCTTGAACCACATGGGAAGTAACCTGTCATACCTGGGAGATCAGAAGTCGCTTTTGGTGCTCCAGACAAATATACTGAATACTAGCTGATCTTTTTCCAAAGTGTAACATAGATTCTCATATCATATAAAATACCAAAAGTTAATATAAATAGTATTAATTAATATTAGTAAAAACAGCTTACTGAAAAAAATACATAATCATATCAAGTCACAGACCCTTAAGATATAAAGCAATAATCTCATCTGGTCCAAGACAATAATGATGATTATTCATGTTTTTTTTAAGTATCTTTGCTAAAATCATAGCCAACTATTAATTTTTGTCTTTAGAACTTTGAAAAAAAAAAATCTTGGAAGGGATAGGAGTGGATTGATTGCCCTTATAAGACCTCTGCTATGTTTGACAAAGAGATGCTTCACAATTTGTATACTTAGATGGACTTACAATTTCCCAGTAGTTAATGCCATGGAAAGGATTTGTAAAACACACTCTTGTTCCTGATACATGAAATCCACTAAAATCTTTCTTCTAACATATATTTATTCTAGAAGTATAAAGGTACAAAAATCTTGAAAGATATATGATTTCTAAAGATAAGTAAGTCAAAATATATATATTGAGTCTGACAGCCGCCAATGCTGCCACTTACTCCCTTCTGCAGAGAAGCAGATGCCTGGACACCCTCCCACCATGGCTTCTGTCCTGAGCTAATATTGTTGACATGAAAATAGACTACTTTTACAATAATGATGTTATGGTGAAGATGAAGTCGCTCAGTCGTGTCCAACTCTTTGCGACCCCGTGGACTGTAACCTACTAGGCTTCTCCGTCTATGGGATTCTCCAGGCAAGAATACTGGAGTGGATTGCCATTTCCTTCTCCAGGGGATCTTCTCGACCCAGGGATCGAACCTGGGTCTCCCGCATTGGAGGCAGACACTTTAATCTCTGAGCCAACTGACAACTCACTTTTTAAAACCAGAGACTTGCTATACATTTTGGTATTGATATGGTTAGATTTTTTTCACCTTTGCTAAGATATAACCGATCCATAATATTGTGTAATTTTAAGGTGTATCACATGATGATTTGATACATATGTCCTTAGTTTTTTCAACTGAAGATAATATAACCAAAAATAAATAAATAAATAAAAAGGTAATGCAGATCTTGTAGCAAAAGTAGTTCTAAAAGTTTAAAGTAATAAATGTTTACACTAAATAAAAAGGAAGGTCTCAAATAAACAATCTAACTCTGCTAATGAAATGAAAGGAATCAAGGAAAAATAATCTGCACATTAGGAATTGAAACATTTTTAAAATATAGTGATACCTAATCAGTCGGGGGGAAAGATATGTTTCACATATGTAATGCTTCTGAGTAACTGAAACCATTCATTTTATATCCCCATTATTTCAGAGATCTTCAGTTTTTTATGGTAGAAATTTGTGGATCATGTATTATATATTTCTACCCATCATTAGATTTGAAGTCAATATGGATGATTTGTAAGATAATAGACATTAGGCACATCACTTGAGCTTTTGGTATTTCTAGTCCTTACCTATAAACGGGAAATAAAATTTTACCCTCTGGCTGCACACAAGATATTTGTGAGGGTCAAATGAGATAAATATATGATAAAGCATCTTCAGAATTTCAAAGTACTAAACAAAAATAAGAAATGTTAGCTATGAGGCTTTCTTGGTGCCTCAGTGGTAAAAAAATCCGCCTGCCAATGCAGGAGAAACGTGTTTGATCCCTGATCTGGGAAGACCGCACATGCCACAGGGCAGCTAAGCCGTGCGCCACAGCTGTCCAGGCTGAGCTCTAGGCTCACGCGCCGCGGCCACGGCGCCCTCATACCCACAGCGCTTGGCAGGAGAAGCCGCCGCCGTGAGAAGCGCGCACACCGCCGCTGGAGATAGCCCCCAGCCGGCATAGCGAGAGAGGCCCGTGCAACACCAAAGATCCATCACAGCCAAAAATAAATAAATCATTGGCTTAAAAAAATGTTAGCTATGAAATTCTAGATGAGTCAGGGCTTTTGTTATACACGTCAATCTTTGTCGTACGCTGGAATAAGTGATATCTTGTGAATTGTCTAGCTCCTCAGCGCTCCATGCTCCTCACTTTGTAGGTGAATATGCCGAGTTTTTGTGAGTTCTGAAGTCCTTTTTAGAATCTAGGCTGTGATTATTAAATAAACATGAAAGGAGCAAAAAACATACACACACACATAGATATACACACACATTCTCTGTTCTTATTACTAACGCTCTCCCTGGTGGCTCAGAGGTTAAAGCGTCTGCCTGCAATGCAGGAGAACTGGGTTCGATCCCTGGGCCGGAAAAATCCCCTGAAGAAGGAAATGGCAACCCACTCCAGTACTCTTGCCTGGAGAACCCCATGGACGGAGGAGCCTGGTGGGCTACAGTCCATGGAGTTGCCTAGAGTCGGACACGACTGAGCGACTTCACTTTAAGAGTATTAAAAAGGCAGCAACTCTCCTTTTAAAGAATCGGTACTCTCTTTTTTGTACAATTAAAACGTAATCATAAATTGCAAAACTGCCTGCCCTGTATTCTCTTGCCAGGGAAACAATGTAGGCTCTGATTTATTACCCTGTGAGACTTTTCTTCTTCCCACCCAAATTCAATTCTCTAGTACCTGTGTTTCTTCTATACTTATGAACTCTGTTCTGAGAAGACAACCTATGAGAGAAATAAAGCGAACATTTTATTTGCACCTCCTGAGTCATTTTGATTCACACAGGTAAGAGTCAGGGTTTAAATTAGGCAATTTCTGGCTGGGCAAGTTATGCTGTTCCTAAAATGGAACACACAGCTTGGAGGTGTGACAATAGTGTAAAACGACTCATCGTCAGCCACAATTAGACTTTCTCGGTCGCCTGCCAAGTGCTTGACAGGCCAGGACACAGGGCTGCTTGGCCCCTGCCAAAGACTTCCTTGACTTCTGGTAATCTTCCTCAGGTACTGAAAACTATCGATCTCGTTTCCACACATCTCAACGGTAATCGGCTTCGCTTCAAGCGTCCCCATGGATACCACAGACCAACTCGACCTCTTAAATAAGCAGAGTTGATTCCTATTAATACTTTCTCTCAGCGGAGTTAAAGAGTCAGACACCACCAACTGTGGCAACTTTTAATTTGTTCTTAAAATAGGACAAACGTTTCCAGATGATCCACTCATATGAGTCCCTATTTCTGAGAGTGATTCAGCAGTATAATTGGTACCCAGAGAGATGGTGGTACAGGTTTCATCTAGGTAGTACCTAAATGGAAAAAAAAAATCGTAGCATGAACTAAATAAGCCGTGTGTGTGTGTGTGTGTGTGTGTGTGTGTGTGTGTTAGTTGCTTAGTTGTGTCCGACTCTTTGCAACCCCATAGACTGTAGCCCACCAGGGCCCTCTGCTCCAGGCAAGAACAGTGGAGTGGGTTACCATTTCCTTCTCCAAAAGGAACTATAGAAAGAAAGAAAGTAAAGTCACTCAGTTGTGTCTGACTCTTTGCAACCCCAAGGACTGTAACCTAGCAGGCTCCTCCATCCATGGAATTTTCCAGGCAGGAGTACTAGAGTGGGTTGCCATTTCCTTCTCCATAGATATGCCATAAGGGTTTTGAAATCAGTTTAAATCCTTAATCTATCACTTTTTAGCTATTTGTGATTATCTATAAAAATTGTTGTGGTTCAGTTGCTCAGTCATGTCTGACTCTTTTCGACCCCACGGACTGCAGCACACCAGGCTTCCGTGTCCTTCACAGTCTATAGATATGCCATAAGGGTTTTGAAATCAGTTTAAATCCTTAATCTATCACTTTTTAGCTATTTGTGATTATCTATAAAAATTGTTGTGGTTCAGTTGCTCAGTCATGTCTGACTCTTTTCGACCCCACGGACTGCAGCACACCAGGCTTCCGTGTCCTTCACAGTCTCCCGGAGTTTGGGCAAATTCATGTCCGCTGAATCAGTGATGCCATTCAACCATTTCATCTTCTGTTGTCCCTTTCTCCTCCAGTTCAGTCCAGCTCAGTTGCTCAGTCGTGTCACACTCTCTGCAGCCCCATGGACTGCAGCACACCAGGCTTCCCTGTCCATCACCAACTCTCGAAGCTTACTCAAACTTATGTCTATAGCATCGGTGATGCCATCCAAGCATCTCATCTTCTGTCATCCCCTTTTCCTCCTGCCTTCAATCTTTCCCAGCATCAGAGTCTTTTCCAGTGAGTCGGTTCTTCGTATCAGGTGGCCAAAGTGTTGGAGCTTCAGCTTCAGCATCAGTCCTTCCAATGAATATTCAGGCTTGATTTCCTTTAAGATTGACTGGCTTGATTTTGCCATCCAAGGGGCTCTCAAGAGTCTTCTCCAGCACCATAGTTCAAAAGCATCACTTCTTCAATGCTCAGTCTTCTTTAAATATTTATATATTTTAGACATATATATATTTGTTGTTTAATTGCTAAGTCTGACTCTTTTGGGACCCCATGGACTGTAACCTACCAAGCTCTTCTGTCCATAGAATTTCCCAGGCAAGAATACTGGAGTGAGTTGCCATTTCCTTGTCCAGGGATCCTCCCAACCCAGCATCAAATCTTTATCTCCCGAATTACCACTGAGCCACCAGGAAAGCCTATATATATATATACGCACACTTCGGTTGTTTCCATGTCTTGGCTATTGTAAAGAGTGCTGTAATGAGCATTAGGGGGCATGTATATTTTCGAATCACGTTTTTCTCCAGATATATGCCCAGGAGAGGGATTATGGAATCATACAATAGCTTTATTTTTAGCTTTTTGAGAAAACCTCATATTGTTCTCCATCATAGCTCTACCAGTTTACATTCCCACCAACAGTGTAGTACACCGTACCCTCTTCAGCATTTATTATCTTTTGGTGATAATAATAGATAACAAAGTATAGCTTTTGTGCTAAATGGCCATTCTAACCAGTGTGAGGTTATACCTCATTGTAGTTTGGGTTTGCATTTCTCTGATAATTAGTAATCTTGGGCATCTTTTCATGTGGTGGCATTCAGTTGGGAACTCTGACCTCCAGAGCTATAATATATAAACTTCTGGTGGGGGGGAGGGGTGCTGTTGCTGTTTTATTTCTTTTTGGTTATGCGGGATCTTTTTGCCGTGTGGGCTTTTCTCTAGGTGCAGGGAGCGGTGGCTACGGTTTAGCTGCGGTCCTCAGGCTCCTCACTGCTGCGGCCTCTCTTGTTATGGAGCACAGGTTCTAGGGCTGCCGGCTTCTGTAGTTCCGGCTCCCTGGGCTCCAGAACACAGGCTCAGTAGTTACTGTGCACGGGCTTAGCTGCCCTGGAGCATGTGGGTTCTTTCCAGATCAGGGATAGAGCCCACGTCTCCTGCATTGGCACACAGATTCTTTACCACTGAGCCATGAGGGAATACCAATTCTGTTGTTTTAAGACACTAAATTTGTGGCAACTTGTTATAATAGCTACAGATAACTGGCATTCATGCCTATCAAGTCCAGCCCATCTCTCATCCCTACCGTGGCCTGCTGCTACCCATTATCTCCGGCTTTCTGCTTCCTGTGTACATATATCATTAACAAAAAAATACAATGTATTTATTCAAAATCTTCTTTCTTTCTTATACAGAGTTTCCATACTATATACAAACTATTTGCACCTAGGCTGTTTTTTTTTTTCCTTTTTTTTACTGAACAACATACATTCTTGTTCTTTGTTAGCACTTGCACAGGCCTCCATAGTGAGGATACTCTATAACTCATTCAACCAGTCCTTAAATGATCAACATTTAGGTGGATTCCAATCTCTGCTAATAAAAATGGAACTTTATAAAGAATTACTTTATGAATATGGTCTCTAATAATCAGGGAGGTGTGTTATCACACTAGATTTCTAGACGTGTTTCCCTACTGTAAAGTATATACTGTTTTGCTTGCTAAAATATTCAGTTGCATTGAACTCTTTGTGACCCCATGGACTCCGCTGTCCATGGATTTCCCAGGCAAGAATACTGGAGTGGGTTGCCATGTCTTCCTCCAGGGATCTTCCTGACCCAAGGATCAATCCCGGGCCTCCTGCACTATCAGGCAGGTTCTTTGCCACGAGCACCACTTGGGAAGCCCATGTTCTTTTGTAAATATTGTCAAGTACCCTCCACAGAAGTCATACTACTTTTCACTGCAACAAGCAATACATGAGAATCCTTACTTCTTCACAATCTCTCCAAAAGCATGAGCTGTCAAACATTTGCATTTTTGCCAATCTGATGGTTGAAAATAGTTTTTAGCGTGGTTTTTAATTTTCATTGTCCTTATGAGCGACAGTAAGACACTCATATAGGCCAGACATGTCCAGGCATTTCAGGTTTTCTCTACAGAAAAGATCTAAGGGTGCTTTCTAGCTGAACAAGATTGAATACAAGATTGAGAAGTGTTGATTGTGCATATCTAGTATCGGGATAGTAGCGGTCTGATAAATATGATGGAGTAAGTAAGGCTTGAATAGATGAGAGATCCCCCAGCCACTGGCTACCACCGTCACTGGCTAATGGTTCGTAGGCAGGTCTTACAAGACTGCCTGTGTTCTATCACAGGTCCATGTAATAAAATGCTGTTCCCTGAATGTGTGTAAGTTGAGTTTCTTTTTCCACTCTTTTATTACGTAATCCATATGAACCATTTCAAACTTATTTCATCATCTGATCACAATTAGCCTCCTGCCCTGCTAGGGGGGATACTGTCATATGCCTGCTCTTTGTGTGGAAAAGCTGTGGGCAGATGACATTTCAGGTCCTTCACTGTAAGATTTCAGCCACCAGGTGGCACTAAAGTGCTTAATTTATTCAAATCAACCGTTTGCACTGTCAAGACTGCAACTAATTTGCCTGTGAATTATTTATGACAATGTAGTTACAGCTACTCTATTAGCTTCTTATCACTACTGTAACAAACTGCTACAAATATGTATTGGCTTAAAACAATACAACATATTATCTCACAGTTCTGCTGGTCAGAAGACCAAAGTGGGTCTTGCTGCCTTAAAAGCAAGGTATTGACAGAACTGCATTCCTTCTAGAAGCTCTAGGAGAGGACTCTTTTTTGGCCTTTCCCAGCTTTTAGAGGCTGCCTGTATCTTTTTACCAGTAACGTCACTCATCCCATGGAATGCTTTGTACGATCTCAGTTTCACCAGACAGAGGGCCCTGACCACTCATCCTCCATGAAATGTACATTGGATTGTGGGATTAGGTGACTAAAGTAGTTCAAGAACGGAACATATCTTCTGCATCCATCATTACTCTGAAAACTCTTGTTACCCAGGTGGAGTTCTTTGCTCTCTGGCATGAGCTTCCAGATCCAGTTTTAACTTCTACTGCTTGCTCTGAAACCCTGGCCCTTTTCCTATCTTGGGACCTGGCCAGTCCACTAGAAGAGCACTGACTCTTGCTCTTGAATCTAATAAAAGCACTAGGTCCTCAATTTCACTTCTTTATTAGTGAGTCCACACCACCATCCCGCTTGCTGGGGAGTCAAAAGGCCTGCCACAGGAAAAGCAAAGCACAGACGCCCCATCCCCAGACAGGTGGAAGGACGGAGAAGGGAACTAACATTTCTCAGGCATCTCCCATGGGGGCAGGACATTCACAGACATCCTCTTCTTTGCTCTCCGCAATAGGATAAAGCATGTTTCATAGGACCATTTCATAGATGACCAAAGTAGGAAACTCCTAGGGACCAAATAGCCTCCCCAAGTCACTCATTAGAAGGTGGAAAGGATGGACTCTCCCTGTGGCTCAGTGGTTAAGAATTCACCCGCCAGTGCAAGAGGAATGGGTTCAATCCTTGATCTAGGAAGAGCTCACGTGCCGTGAAGCAGCTAAGCCCGTGCACCGCAGCCACCAAGCCTGGGCTCTAGAGCCTGCGCTCTGCAACAGGAGAAGCCCGTGGTCCGCAACCCACAGAGCAGCCCCCACTCACCGCGGCTGGAGACAAGCCCTTGCAGAAGCGAAGACCCAGCACAGCCAAAAGGAAACAAAGAAAATTACAAAGTTAAATCTTCTACAATTAAAAAGAAGAAGGAGGTGGTGAGGTAAAAATTGAAACACATATCTGTCTTCAAATCCTGTTTTCTGGCCCACGTGGCTTATGTAGAAAGGGCATCACTGAACCAAGTCTGAATCCATGCTGCCCCCTCCCCAAATTCTCCAGGCCCAAAGGCTGAGGTGTTTGTGGTCTTCACTTCCTGAGTTTCACAGCCCATTCTTGGGTCTGAACAAAGCTTCTACCCACGGTCCTAAAATGTCTTCTGTCTACACTTGATTGTTTCCTGTTGAATGAGCTTCAGCATTCTTCATTTGTTTTATCAGCTGAGAGCTTCTCTTTGCTGTCTCATCATATCCTGTGCTGAGGGCTCTTAAATCTTAGCAGAAGATTGAAGAGGAAACTGTGGGGAAGCAGGATATGCTTCCTTCTCTGTTGCCTCTGTAAGTGATGTTGCTTTCTGACTGACTGCTTCCCAGAGATCTTGTAACTCTGAAAGCCAATTCTCCTCTCCCTGAGCACTTAGCTCTTGAAAACTTGGGCTGGGAAACCAAACACTAAGTGAAAGGCACGCCTGCTGTTTGCAATGCAAACTTTCAGCCACACCTCTTCAAACAAGAATGGGATGTGGGAAGGTGGAAAGAGATGATAAAGCATCACCAAACCACCTAACAAGGGTGAAAAGTCTATTTCTCAATGGAGGCATCGCGTTATGTCCAAAGATGAGAATTACCAGGAGGGGAAAAATACCAAGGAGAAAATTAATCTTCAAACTGAGTCATTCAGGTCTAAGATATCTCTGCCTAAGGTTCACTCC
The DNA here is from genome assembly GCA_006408675.1 of Madoqua kirkii. NCBI lineage: Eukaryota > Metazoa > Chordata > Mammalia > Artiodactyla > Bovidae > Madoqua > Madoqua kirkii. The sequence goes on from SJYC01108258.1 coordinate 49,463, forward strand.
TGGATGCTGGAGTCAGACAACAAGATATTAATATTTTCAAGAAGGTGGGTATTTCACTTCTGAAAGCATAAGATTATGCAGGAGATATTGTATGTTCTATTTGGTAATATAATTATTTTAAATAAAGAGACAAAAAAGAAAATAAAATTTTTCATTTTTATTTCCAAAATAACACCCAAAATCTTTTTACATATATACAGTGGTTTAAACAGATACACACATGCGCACACAAATAATAATAACCACAAGAATTTTTTTCTCTGCTTCACAAATGAGGAAAGTAAGTTCCCAGGGGCAAAATTATTTTACTCAAGGTCTAAAACAGAGCAAAATAGCAAGCACATTGAAAAGTCCTCTTGAGAACTGCCTGGTGGTCCTGTGGTTAGGGTTCCACAGTTTCACTGCTGAGGGCCCAGGTTCGAATCCTGGTCATGGAACTAAGATCCCACAAGCTGCACATGCAGCTCCCCAAGAAAGTCCTCTTTTTTATTATTATTGTTGTTCCCTATCTTTAGGAAACCTAGCATGCTTTAACTGTCTCCAAAGTAAATAACGTATGTTTCCTGCCACCCCATTCCCCCCACCCCCATGCCTATCCCAACCTGCCCCAGTCCTGGATCCAAATCCTGACCTCCCAAAGTGCCAGGATCCATGCAGAGACATGGAAGGCTGAGCCAAGGAACCGCAGAGCAAGTCCTCGGGGGTGAAAGGGGATTAAGTCTTAATCTTGCCAATGCTGACCAACAAGCTAGGCTTTTGCAGGTCCTGGGTAGATCAAAGAGCTCATAAATCCACATCCTTAAAGCCCAGTCACCAAATTCTCTCCTCAATTTTTCCTCGGCAGACCTTCTTACTGAGAGTTCAGGCGTCATTTCTGGTAAGAAGAGAAAGTCTTCCAAAGAAACATGACTGTCCCTCTACATTCCAGCCTGCCTTCCAGCCTCCTGCAGGAGTTCAACTCTCCAGCCAGGACCCAGGACTTCCATGAAGCATGCGGCTGCCTAGGCAAAATGATTGACATGCCGGTTAAGTCAGAATAATAGCTGGTATGTACGGACAACTTGCCTCCCAGGTGGCTCAGCGGTAAAATCTCTGCCTGCCAAGGCAGGAGACATAGGTTCAATCCCTGGGTCAGGAAGATTCCCCTGGACAAGGAAATGGCAGCCCACTCCAGTATTCTTGCCTGGGAAATTCCATGGACAGAGGAGCCTGGAAGGCTAAGTTCCATGGGATCGCAAAAGAGGTGGATACAACTAAACAAAAAACTACCAAACCCGATCATTTGAACCAGGTATTAGTCTACAAACCTTGAATGTGTTGGCTCATTGAGTCCCGACACCTGAGAGGTATTTACTATTATTATTAGCTTCATTTTACAGATGAGGAAATGGAGACACAGAAACATTGAGCAATCTCTTCAAGGTCACACAGTAGGAAGGCTAAACTCCGAGCTTTATTTTTCTGTGCCTTGCGCCTTCTCCACGCCACTCCCACGTGCCTAAATTTTCAAGGCCCCCTCTCGCCCTTCTGCTAAGTAAGCTTGATCTCTAGAATGACTCAGTGCTCTGAATCTGCAACTTCCTAGGAAAAGCTTGGTGCTTCTCTCTGGGTATCTGTTCTATCCGTCCCGTTTCTCACTTGGAATAAAGAGATTTTTTAAGTGAAGTTTAACCACGAATACGTGGAAGAGATTTCAGAAGAACGGAGGAGCCATCCTAGTGACTCTGAAATCACACTAGGTTAATAACAAGCTCCTCTGGGTCCTTTTGGAGAAGGCAATGGCACCCCACTCCAGTACTCTTGCCTGGAAAATCCCATGGACGGAGGAGCCTGGTGCTGCAGTCCCTGAGATCGCTAAGAGTTGGACACGCCTGAGCGACTTCACTTTCACTTTTCACTTTGATGCATTGGAGAAGGAAATGGCAACCCACTCCAGTGTTCTTGCCTGGAGAAACCCAGGGATGGGGCAGCCTGGTGGGCTGCCGTCTATGGTGTCGCACAGAGTCGGACACGACTGAAGCGACAGCAGCAGCAGCAGCAGCACTGGGTCCTATTAAAGGCAGGCCCTCCGTATGAACAGCAGAGGGCGCTGTGCAGCGTTGGCCGCGTATTAAAAATGCCCTTTCCTTTCCTTCCCTGCTTCCCAGGACGGGGTCCCCCAGTTAGGATGTGGGGAAAACTGCCTGGTTTTCAGACGGCTGCTGTCCTTCCACAGTCCCCGGACTTCTCCATACACGTGTCCAGACCTTGTCCCTAGTAACAGTCCCACCTGAGGTCCCTGGGATATGTGGTGTTTCCAACAAGGGAGGGCCCCTATCTCACCTCCGGCCCCTTTTCTGACCCAAGACCCCTTCAGTCTAAGATTTTGTGTCCTGGTTTAAAATCTGAAAAACTGCCTTTGCGTTATGATTAACCCCAGCCTCGACCACGATCCAGCCTTGTGCTCCCCAGTTGCCTGTGTCTGAGCTGTAATTCTGTTCTCAGCCCCCTGACGGGGGACCTGCTTTCTTCTGCTGAAAGACCTTCCCAGGGCTGCCAGCCCTCCATTCTAGACTTGGGAGGATCTTTGGTCATGAACTTCCCATCCTATCCTCTGAGCCTGTTTTGCCTCCAGCTTGGTGCCAGCTGCTGCTTCTGAGCTCTTCTGATTCTTCCTGGGTCCAGATGTAAAAAGCAGAGAGACTGCAATTACCGGGAGAATTCAACAGGCCCAGGGTCACCCACTGAAGATGTGCTGAAAGAATGCAATCCTCATCCATCCCCTACTTCACAGGTTCAGGAATAGAGGTTGAAAGGTGAAGAATGAGGTGGTCAGCATTTCTTTGAGGAAAGTTGTTGGTGTGTTTCCACCTCCTTCCTCCATTTCCTCCTGATACTGGCCAAACATTGAGCACCTCTGATTCTACTGAGTGGTGCAGTCCCTGACCTTGTCTTCTACTAGTTGTCCCCACTATTGATACAGTCAGCCAGATATGCTGAGCTGGCTAAAGTGGAGACTTCGTCTACATCTCTCTTCTCTAGAATGGTTAGAGATCGTATCCCCAGGTGGCCCAGCCTCCTCCACCCAAGATAGTCTAATATAGGGGTCCTCAACCTCTGACATCTAATGTCTGATGATCTAAGGTGGAGCTGATGTAATAACAATAGAATAAAGTACTCAATGAATGTAAAGCTCTTGAATCATTCTGAAACCATCACCACCCCCGGTCCACAGAAAAAATGTCTTCCACGAAACCAGCCCCTGGTGCCAAAAAGACTGGGGACGGCTGGTCTAAGAAGCTTCCCCAAACAGATCAAATTAGAACCTTGATGGAAAGATTGGGCTTCCCTGGTGGCTCGGTGGTAAAGAATCCGCTGCTAATGCAGGAGACGTGAGTTCAATCTCTGGTCCAGGAAGGTCCCCTGGAGAAGGACATGGCAACCCATCCCAGTTTTCTTGCCTGGGACATCCCATGGACAGAGGAGCCTGGTGGGCTACAGTCCTTGGGGTTGCAAAAGAGTCAGAAATGACTTACAACAACAGTGGAAAGATCGGCTTTACTTGGTAATCTGAACTACCTCTCCTTACTGACTAATCAAGAAACTCTAAAGCAATGTCCCACCAGGGAAAATCTCTATGGACTAGGAAACAGACAGAAGTTGGGGGCATTATCTCTTCAAAGTTCTACTGAATCCTCCCCTTTAAAGTTCTCAAATTAAAATTCAAACACGAAGACGATTAACTAAGGGTAATACATCAATGTTTCCCCCTGTCTTCATAGCACCCCGTACTTGGCAGTCCATGTATATGAAAGAGCCCTTCCCTCTTCTGGGGACCATGTGCCAATGTCCACAGCAGCATGACAGAAGGTTTGTGTAATCTCTAATCCAGGAGAGCCCTTAAAGTTTCTTCCAACTCAGAGAGTCTTTCATTCCATGAGATTGTTTCAACCCCTTCCTTTGCCCCATTGCTCAATAGATGGGCCATGATTCAGAAAGGAAAGGAATGTAAAAGAGGTTGTGCCTGCTGCTGGGTGGTGTTAAAAAAAAAAAATCTGAGACTCCTCGGTATCCATGCAGAAAGCCAGGACACCTCTCCAAGGCAAAAACACACTAAGTTCAATCACCCTGCCCACATTCTGCTCTTAACTCTCAGGCTACAGGCTGCCACTGTGAGACTTATCTTCCCCTGCACCACTGACTAAGATTTGTTTTCCCCTGATTTCGCCTGTGTAGACATAAGTCTCAGAGGGTGGCTATGAGTAGGCAGTTGATTTGTGCAACTCCACCCTCATCCCTTTAGGAATGATTCTAAACACCAACTTCTTTAGGGAGAGATGTACTTGTTTCTTTGTGATTCCAATCAACTAAGACTTCCTTCTCAACAATGGGGCTACTGTAAGTGTCAACACTCACTGGCAAAATGGAATGAAGGTGTGTGTAATCACTGCAGAGGGTTACTGCAGTCATGAAATTAAAAGACGCGTACCCCTTGGAAGGAAAGTTATGACCAACCTAGACAGCATATTAAAAAGCAGAGATATTACTTTGTCAACAAAGGTCTGTCTATCCAAGGCTATGGTTTTTCCAGTAGTCATGTATGGATGTGAGAGTTGAACTATAAAGAAAGCTGAGCGCCAAATAATTGCTGCTTTTGAACTGCGGCGTTGGAGAAAACTCTGGAGAGTCTCTTGAACTGCAAGGAGATCCAACCAGTCCATCCTAAAGGAGATCAGTCCTGAGTGTTCATTGGAAGAACTGATGTTGAAGCTGAAACTCCAAAACTTTGGCCACCTGATACGAAGAGCTGACTCATTTGAAAAGACCCTGATGCTAGGAAAGACTGAGGGCAGGAGAAGGGGATGACAGAGAATGAGATGGCTGGATGGCATCACTGACTCAATGGACATGGGTTTGGGTGGACTCCGGCAGTTGGTGATGGACAGGGAGACCTGGTGTGCTGCAGTTCATGGGCTCACAGAGAGTCGGACATGACTGAGTGACTGAACTGAACTGAAACAGCAAGATATATCCTGTATCCGAATGGAGATGACGACTGCATCCTCTCACCGAGGACAGACAAAAAAAAAAAAGATGTATTCTTAAGATTTGATCAAGTAAACTGAGCTGACCTGGGTTTTAAAGATGTGTGTATTTTCATTTATGTGCTCGGCAATAAAGACGTTTCCATTCTCTGAAAAATATACCCATTTCCCTTCCCTAAGCTTCTCCTTGATTTCTTAATACTCACGTCTTATCTTCAACGATTCATTAATTTAGATCCATAGGTTGGGCTTAACGATGCATTCTAAATAGAGGAAAAAATAACACTGATGTCAATGAAGAATGGCATTGACTGGAATGCACATAGATTTATGTTTATGTCTATGCCTGACTGAAGATAAACATGTAACAATGGAAACATGAAGTACCAGAGTTGACACAGCTACCCTGAATTAAATGGAAATATTTCACTGAATCTCACATTGTAAGCAACATCATTATATTTTATGTCTGCAGAGGAAGAACATGAAAAACTAACTTGCTAATTAAGTCATGACATGCCACTGATTACCCAATGTGTTCCAATTTCAGAAATAGTCAAAGGTGGATAAAAAATGCCTATCTTGGAATTGATGGTCTTTGGCCCTAGAAGTCACTCTAAGTACTAGCTGACTGTAAATTCTGATGCTGTATGTCTCCAAGAGTTTTTTATTTGTTTGTTTTAAAAGCAGCTCTTAGTGAGAAACTGTTGATTGAGTAAATGACTTCTTTCTCATTAATATAACAATGGTGGCGATTTCAGTTGGTAGTTGATGAGACAGATAACTAGGTCAAAAGTCATCTTCCAGATCTTCAGATACACAAACACTGCAGTTCAAGGGAGTGTGGTTCACTGCCGAAGCCCATGGCTGGAAGAATGCTAATTCTCACAAATTGTTGAGTCGCTCTGGTCAAATCTCATAAGTACTCTGGGCCTTGGTTTCCTTACCTATGAAATGACAAAGGTGATCTAGGATCTCATTTCTAACTCATGTCTTGTTTCCAGCTCTGGCATTTTATGAATCTATGGTCTACACGTTAACATTCTCTCTCTCAATGGTCCAAATGTATTTAGTTGAAATACAACCAGTATGGAAACTTTGCTTTTCTTTCTTTTCTCGCCATGCTACAGGGCTTGCAAGATCTTAGTTCCCCAACCAGGGATCAAACCCAGGCCCTAGGTGTGAAAGCATGGAGTCCCAACTACAGGGCCATCAGGGAATTCCCTGGAAACTTTTCTTGAGGGGTATGTTCCAGTGACTCTAAGCTCTAACAGGATACTCCAAATTTGTTGATTGAAGAAATGAATGAATAAAGGTATGCCCCCCTGATTCTGTTTGCTAACAAATCCCCAATATTGAGCTATAGTATTTGTCTCTGTATGCTCTGCTGAGAACACCGACCTTCCAGTATTGAGACGAAAGGGAGAGGCTTACCTCTGCTACCCTTGACTGCCCCTTCAGTGAAGACATCCTCATCCTCAAAGCATCTCGTATCTAAAGAAGCAATGAGAGTGAAGAAATGACAACATCCTCAAGGTCTAGACCTGAGTCCTGAAACTTTGAAGCCAGCAACTCTGGCAGAAGCAGCATCAGATGGTTCAGCACCATGCTTGAAAAATAATGAAACTTGGATAAAAGTTGAGATGTAATCATAACTAGATTTAGGATTAAGATTAAAGTTCTGGTCATGGTTTCTATTTTTTTCACTGGTTATGTTCAAATATAACCTCCAGTTGACTTGAGAAGGAGCAGGACAAGAAAGAGTATAGTTCTTCCCTTTCCCCCTCCCCACCTCCCATAGCTGATGCCTTGAACCACCCCACAAACTCAACTCTTCTCCACTATCCTCTCTGATCAAGGCTGCCTCATCCTCCTGCTCTCCCCAACCACATGGAAAACATTTACAGTGAGTGACACCAATTCAGGTTACCTTGTGGTCCATAATGGTTCCAAACAGCAAGATGAAGAACCCCTGCGACAGAATTCAACAAAAGTATGAGGGACCGTTCTGCAGACCATAACCCAGAAGTTATTCTAACACCACTCTTCTCGATTCCTCCAAAGATAGTTATCATATATTAGAAACTTCAGTGTCTACTGATTCTCTGGCACTAATGAGTGTTTTCTTTGAATGGACCTCAAAAAAAGAGGACCACCTTCATGCTTGTGCATGAGAGTGATTGATATTTCTTGAATGGCTTCAAATGTAGGATAGTTTTCAAACTTATTAAATCTGTTTACCTTCTTCCCAGGTGGTAAGGTGGTTGTTCTTACTCATGATGATAGTAACACACACATAAAATTTTGTCATTCAAAGTCACAATCAGGGAAGGTGGCATGGGAAAATGAAATGTATTCTAGTCTCTTTTCAGTGGAAAAGTCAAGAAACAGGCAGCTAGAGTCTCTAATGGAGAAGGCAATGGCACCCCACTCCAGTACTTTTGCCTGGAAAATCCCATGGACGGAGGAGCCTGGTGGGCTGCAGTCCATGGGGTCACTAAGAGTCAGACACGACTGAGCGACTTCACTTTCACTTTTCACTTTCATGCATTGGAGAAGGAAATAGCAACCCACTCCAGTGTTCTTGCCTGGAGAATCCCAGAGATAGGGGAGCCTGGTGGGCTGCCATCTGTGGGGTCGCACAGAGTCAGACACGACTGAAGTGACTTAACAGTAACAGAGTCTCTAAAACTGGTGAGAGAAGTTACTGCATAAAAAAGAGAGAGAGAGAGAGGGAAGTCTAAAGAAATCCATAAGACCAGGGTCGCTTGGAGTTTAAATTATCTGGTCCCTACAAAGTCAGAATAATTGCCAATCAATCCTTTTAAGTCATGGGAGTTAGGAGTCTTGCAAGGAAAATCTGAATCCTGCCACAAGAGTGAAGGGAAGCCTGGTTCCTAAGGATGGTTTCATGGAGAAGAAATCTTGATCAGAAAACAGAAAATGCTGAATTGTGTCACAGAGAATGCTTGTTTTAGAAAAATGAATGTGTGTAGCTAAAGGGAGTCTAGAAACTGTCTTAGAAAATAGAAAGAGAAATGATCGGAAAGAGAAATGCAGAACAAAATTTCCTGGAGTTTAATTAAATTGCAAAGTAAGAGTAGGATGAGATCAGTGGTAATGAGTATAACTTCAAGAGCAGCGGAAATTTATGTGAGTCCAAGAGCTTTTGATCCCTACTCCCAAGGAAAACCTTAAGTAAAAGGTTTCTCTTTAAAGCAATACAGAGGAAAGAATGAAATAAATGTTCTCCTTAGTTATTAAGAAATTATGAGTAAGATATATAGTTGTACTGAGCTGGCATTACTTTAAAGTTGGCTTTATTATTTCGCATTAGGTTTTGAAATAGAGTAATAATGATGTGGAATACTTTGTTGCTTTGTTAAAGTTATATTTAATTTAAAGCATTAATCAAAATTTTTGAAGATATTTTTCTGAAAAGAAGCAGATAATAAATATTTTAGGCTCTACAGCCTCTGTTCCGACTATCTCACCTTTGCCACTGTAGCACGAAAGCCACCATAGGCAAAATGTGTGTGTAAGGTATATTTCAATAAAACTTTTTCAATAAAAAGGTGTATATGTAAGACTATATGTAAGGTGTATTTTAATAAAACTATTTACAAACATAGGCAGCAGGCCGCATTTTGCCAACTCCTGATTTAAAATATATTAAAAATATAAACCTTCTGAGATTTCCCTGGTGGCCCTGTGGCTAAGACCACACCACTAATGCAAGGGGTCTGGGTTTGATCCCTGGTCTGGGAATAGATCCTACTTGCTGCGACTAAGACCCAGAGCTGCCAAATAGATAGATATATTTAAATATATGTTATATAAACTTCCTAAATTTTCTATTACTCATGGGTGCAGAAAGCAGCCTAATGACAGCTTCCTAAAAGTGGGTTAGTAGCCAAGATGAAGTGGAACGACTTTTAGATGGATAATCTTATCAAAGCAAGCATGTTAAGCAAGAAAAGACATTAGAGATCATTTTAGATCCATCTTTGTTTTACAGAGGAGAAGTCTGAGGACCAGAGAATGTGACATTGCTGGGATCCATCTGTGAATAACAAATAACATTTATTTTACAGAGAATAGCAGGGAAGGAGTATGAGAATCCCTGACTGATTAACATCCAAAGTGAGTGGCATGGGCCATCTCTGCCAGCTGTGAAAATTGACTATTATTTCATAGATTGCCCAGACTACTTGAGAAAGGATAAAAATTGTGCTTGTTTTGAGGCATAATATGTAAATGTAGCCTCACACATCCCTAACCAAAGACTAATCCTCCATAAGTGAAGGTCAATGTCTTTTCACATTGAAACTTTAGGAAAGACAAAAGGAGATGCCTACCCAATCAGCCTGATCATCGAAATCCAGGTGGACAATCAACAGACAGAGAGATGTCACAGATAAATGTTTCTAAGATATGAAAGGAAATGGAAGGAATATGTGGTGTTCTGTATTTTTAAACCATAGCCATATTTTGTTGTATAGCCAGAATACCAAATTATAAGATAATACAAAAGTAGCTAATAGTATCAATAAAATAAGTCTCTCTGCCAGAACTTACCTGGAAAGCATTGAGCAGGGCAAAGATTATATGGAATATCAAGGAAGTGCCTTCTATGAGCGTAGCTATTCCAAAACCCCAGGTCAGTCCCAACAGTGGGGTGAGGATGGCGACATTTTTACTGATCCTCAGGATTATGGTTAGATTTTGAGACTTGGAGCTGCCAATAGAGGGCCTCTGAGTGTTGACAGCCACAACAAAACCACAACCAGATTCACAGCCACAATGACCAAGGCTGGGATGGCAAAGGCTAGAAGGGCTTTGGTGTCATCCCAGTTAAGCCAACAGGCACCACGTCTCACGTAGCCTTTCCCTGGCACTGTGATAGCCACGGTGGTCGCAGCAATGACTAATGGGCACCCATAGCCAACGGCAAAGCCAATGGCCATCATGCGGGACTTCATCATCCTCCGGAAGACGACCAGCAGCCCATAGATGATGAGCAGGGCTTTGAAGAGCATCCAGAAAAACAGACAGAGGTAGAAAAAGTGGCTAAAAAATGTCACCACAACACACCAGTTGTAGTCCTGGGGCTTTTTGTTAAAGTTGGAGCCTAAGATGAACCACACATTGGCAATCAAAAGCGACACAGCTATATTCACAATGCACACATGTCGCATATATGATATGTCCGTCATGACCACCCGGGACCAGACGGTGGCTTCAATCATCAGGCAAAGAATCAAGCTGAGGATGGAGACGCTGAGCCCAATGCAGGTGATGTAGTCCAGGACTTTGTTGTCCACAGATATGGGGGACATGAGGATGGAAAAAGACATCATCACGTTGGTGTAGTTACACCGGCATTTCACTCTATTCTTGGTGTCCAGCGTTGTTTCACAGACATTCTCATCCCACCTCCTTTTCCTGGAGTGCCAGCCAACACACTGGGCCCTGGCATTCTGTGATTTGTTGATCTTCTCAAAGGTGAATAAGATTTGCTCCAATTTTTCTGGTAAAATCACTGAAAGGACCAGTCCATTTACCAGCCTGGGAAAGCGGGCATTTTCCAAGTGGGCTTCTTTCAGGACCGCCCCCAAGGTGGGAAAAGCTATGCCAACAGCTTGGGATGCATTTGGAGGCAGCTTCCACAGCTCTTGCCTGGGAATTTCTATGATTCCTAGGATGCCCTCCACTGCGTTGTTCAAGTTCATGGAGAAACTGAGACTTCTCCCTGAGGTATTGTTGTTGATGGGGAACCCTTTTGTCTGAATGAAGAGTTCATCCACAATGTGCTCAGGTTCATTTTGGATGTGGAGCTGCCTCGCAAACCAGTTCACTGACTGCAACAAATCGGAACTGACATTTTTGTCTGGAATGAAAGCCCAGTTTGGAATGACCGCCGGGTTGAGGATGTGGTTGGCCACTTTGCTGTAGCTCTGCAGTGGAGAGAAGTGGATACAATACTGGGGATACACACACTGCTGTACAAAGTCAATTTCTAAAACCTCAAGTTTCTAAAGATCAAATTATTTGATATTATTTGACATGCTTCTCTTCAAATTCACTGTTTATTAGAATCTCATACTAGTAAGACTTCGGAGAAGGGAAAAAATTAGAAATGTTAAAAACAAAGTATAATAAAAAGAAATGAAATAAACAAAATAAGATTGAGGGTTGACATATATACACTAATATAGATAAAATAGATAACTGATGATATTGATAACCTGCTGCATAGCATGAGAAATTCTGCTTAATGTTCTCTGGTGAAGGAAATCCAAAACAGAGGGGATATATGTATACTTGAAGCTGGTTCACTTTGCCATACAGCAGAAACTAACACAGCATCGTAAAGCAACTATGCCGCAATTTTTTAAAAATCAATAAATATGAACTAAAAAAATAATAAGATAAAATAAAATGAAATAAGCAAATAAGAGGACATGAAATGAGATGAACTATAGAAAAGGGTTGCCTGCTTTATTATATGCCCCAGGCAGCATTTTCAACTTCAGTTTGTATAACCCAAGTTTTCCATAAGATATTAATGACTGTTTAAGGAGGAAACAATCCTCTAGGAATCCAAGTACATCACCCCATATCCTATCCTCCCCCCTAACCTTGTGAAGAGTGCCGAAGTTTATTAACACATTTAAAGCTCTAGAAAGTCCTGCCATAAGACCTACTTGGCTTCATTTACCCCAGAATTCCTGTATCTACTGTACTACAGATCTCTCTTTTAAGAAATGGAAACTCTGCTAACATTTCTCAGTACAATTACATTTTACAAAAATAAAATTTGGGAAACTTTACAGTCGTCAAAGTCTTCCTGACAGGATCATTATGTGACAGTTCCTTGCAAATATTCAGTCTATGTAAAAACCTGTATTAAAAATGTTCTTATTTCTTGAAAGGGGTTTCCCTGATAGGTCAGTGGATAAAGAATCCACCTGCAATGCTGGGGACCTCCATTCGATTCCTGGGTCAGGAAAATCTGCTGGAGAAGGGATGGGCTACCCACTCCAATATTCTTGAGCTTCCTTTGTGGCTCAGCTGGTAAAGAATCTGCCTGCAATGTGGGAGACCTGGGTTCAATCCCTGGGTTGAGAAGATCCCCTGGAGAAGGGAAAGGCTACCCACTCCAGTATTCTGGCCTGGAGAACTCCATGGGCCGTATAGTCTATGGGGTCACAAAGAGTCAGACAAGACTGAGAGACTTTCACTTTCACTATTTCTTGAAAACGTCCATAAACTAGAATGAATCCATACCCCAAACTGAAATGAGTTGTTATTCTGGTTATGGTAGTTTTTACCCTGAAAACTATTTTGAAACTATTAAAGTGCAAGATTTTGAAACAAAAAATTATCAGATTTTTAAGTGAAATTAACAAAGAATACCTTCATTTTCTCTCGGGTGACATTATCAGACAAATCTGTAGAAATGTTTTTTAGTAACTCTACTATAAATGCAATATTTCCGGACGTTGCTTCTG
>SJYC01108265.1:0-26157 GCA_006408675.1 Madoqua kirkii
GAAGTTATCTAAGAAAAGCGTGGGTTGTTGGTAGAAAGGAAGAATATTCTAGACAAAGATCCTCGATACCAGAGATAATACAATGGTGATGTAGGAACAGAGAGTAGTCAGGGTGACTGAAACCCACATAAATATGTGTGTGAGTTCAGAATAGAGTTAAGAGTAGACAAGCAGGCTCAAAGGAGTCAAGACTGATGAGTCTACCGGAAAAATACATGATATATAGAGTTCCATTTGAATTTTAGAAATTTTTACTTATTTTTACCTATATATGTGTGTGTACAAAGACACACAAACTCAGTTATGCAGAATGGTTTGGGAAGGATATAGTCCTTTAAAAGGAAAAAAACAAGAAAAGAAAAATGAAAAATTTATTAAGGCCCATCAGAGAGAAACTCTGCATTGAGAGGGTGGTTGAAAGCAAGACTTCATTTTTCCTCTCTTGCTTCTAACAAGGCCCACCAGGAATGAGCAGGAACACTGGTGTTTCACACCACGCTGCCACTGTCCCCTGTCTCCCCCTACTCCATTAATTGTTTTTTTTTCACTCCTTCAGCTGCCACAAAGGACCCCAGACACCTCCTGGTAGGGCACTAGGAACCCCAGAGAGGTTTGGTGAAAATGAGAGCTCAGGTGTGCCCGATCCTGAGCAGAGTCCAGGGGGACAGCAGCCCCTCTGGGACCCCGTGTTTCTCAGGAATAACAACAGAGTAAAACTGTCTGTGTGGTGTATCTAAGCTCTCGGGCCAAAGGTTCCTGGAGCCCTGTACCTGGGAGCCTGAGGGCCTAGACAGCCAACGAAGGAACCAAAGACTTCTGTTTTCCAAAAAGATGCAGCACCTGCTGCAGGGACAATATGGATATAAAGCGACTGTGGTGAGAGAAGAGAGGGCTCAGCGAGGAACTGGCAGCTGGGAAGACCAAACGAGAACATGTCCATCTCCACAGACACTGATGTGCTGAGGCAGGACTGTGACCCAGAACAAAGGGGCCCCTCCACCCTGCCATTCGCGGTGCAGGAAATGCTTCTGAGAAATCAACCAGATGTGACTCTGGAGAAAGAGTACCAAAACTGCCAGAGGAACTTAATAATGGACACCAAATTTCCACTATCTGATGAAATGGTATACTCAAAAACGACACTCAGCTGTAGAGGATACATGGACATTTTCTTCGCTCCTGAAATTTCTCCTGAGAATTCCATCTATTATATGGATAAAACCTTGGCTGGCCCATTCACTTCATTTTAACAAAGACTCTACCCAGAGGAGACAGAAAGAAGGGGATACAGCCTGCAGGCGAAATGCTGAAAACACTGTCCTGCCACATAAGGGCATTTGATTAACAGGGGTGACCGTGGGGGACATTTGGTTACTTTTGTGACAATTATATGTTTTTTGCATCATGTTCAAAAGCATGTATGTCAACTACTGATGTGATGTGTTAGAAAAAAATAAAAACTAAATATGTCCCCTTCACACATACCTTTTCTTAAGTCAAAGATTGAAAGGATAAGAATGCCCATAATTAACCTCACTGTCTCAACAATGATAAGCATTTTCTTGAAAAAATTAAAATCCTCCATTTTTTATTTCTGCTAATTATTGGAATTACACTACTGGATTTGCTTTCTAAATTACAACTAGAAACTAAGTCATCAGTAGCTATATGATTACTTTTTCTTGAGTTTCATTACTGTTTCAAAGAACTTTTTTTTAATATGCTATCAGAATTTGAGAGGAAATATTGATTTACTGTCTTGAAATACTCAAGCTAAAACTCCATTATTAAAACTATTTTGATCAAGTGTTTACAAGTTTTATGTTGCTTGAATTTTCAAATGGTATTTGGTTCAACAAAGATCGATGTTAAAGTAATGCTAAAGTTAGTCACTCAGTCATGTCTGATGCTTTGTGACCCTATGGGCTGTAGCCCACAAGGCTCCTCTGTCCATGGGATTCTCCAGGCAAGAATACTAGAGTGGGTTGCCATTTCCTTTTCCAGGGAATCTTCCCAACCCAGGGATAGAGCCCAGGTCTTCCACACTGCAGGCAGACTCTTTACCAACTGAACCACCCAGGGATATTAACAAAAGCATTATATGACTTGAAAGTTGATGAGAACTTTTTTTTTTCTTTTTTTAAGACAACTAAATTGAATAGCAAGGTTAGTTGAAAGAAAACATGAGCAAAATTGAGCAAACTATAACAATGACAAGTGTCCTGAAATTAATATTTTGGAGACTCACAAAGTAAGAAACGAGCAAATGCACAGGGGTTATTATACATGCTCAAGTTATGATATAAAATTGAGCTGTTTCCTAGTTCAAACTCTGTTTAATTTCCCGTTCCTTATTTATTCACGCTTCTGAATAGAAACAATAAAGCAAATCGCAAGTATAAACTAAGTTGATTTTGCAATTACTTTAGTGATGGCTGCGGCTGATCAATTTAATTAGAAGTCAGAGTCAACAAACCAATGGGGGTAAGGTGAATGGAAACCACGTGATTCTGACTGGGAATCCGAGGCAAAGGTTCACAGACTGTGGGAGTTCACTGCTTTAACTTTCCTTGACTTAACACTATCATCAGAGGGCTTGTCCGCCCCTCTGCTTCAAATTTACAGTTCTGCAGTACCTCCAGAATATAAATGGCATTGAAACTTTTACAGATTTGGCTCTGAAATATAAGGGATATAATCCAAGCCTATTTGGAACTTTCCACTGCAGAACCCCACAAAGCTAAGTGCCACCCAGATACTTGCCAGTACGGTTACAGTGAGACTGTACAGAGAAGTTAGAGCCTAGAAACATAATGGATGAAGTCTAACCACAACTGATCTGATTTAAGCACGCAGTTCCAGATCGTACCAGGGTCAGTAAGTCAGACTGATGAATGGGTGTGAGCAGCTCAGAAGCAGTGGCAGTTCAAAGACAATAAATCTTACACCACAGCCAAGACCTAGCCAGCTCCTTTGAAGAAGACAGGGAGGCAGATATGAAGAAGACAGGGAGGCACAATGACCACAACTGTGAAAAGTATAACTATTTGGACTTGCCTGGACAAGCAAGATAGACAAGTCTGTGCACACTAGGTAAAAGTATACAAAGACCCAAGATTCCTAAAAGAAATCAGCAAAAACAAAGTACGACAACCTGAAATGTAATGACTATTCATTTCAATAAAGACTACTGAGTTATCTTAAACAAACATATTTCAAAATTCAAATATTTTTTAAAGCATGAATATACCAAACACAACTATGAGGATTTAACCAAAAAAATCTATTAATTTGATCCCTAAGAGCAAAATTTCCTTTGAGAAACTAAAAATCAAAAGAACATTAAAAAGTAATCGTTCAACCATAAATTTTCTGAGCCCTGGTTTATGTCCCTGGATATGTTCCAGTGTTTCCCAGTTTATAGTCTATACAAACTTGAATAGAATTTGTATCCTCCTGTTGTGTGAAAATAATATAAATTTATATTATGTTGAACTGGTTCATAGTGCTTTCAGGCCTAAGATGTCCTACTCTTCTGTCTAGTCATTCTATTAAATTTGAGAGTTTGATATTGATACTCCAACTAAAAATCTTAATTTATCTACTTTTAAAATAATTGTAATATATAGTGGGACTGTATATAACTTTGTTCTGTATTTTCCAAGTCTCCTTTCAGTGTCTTATCATATTTTCATAATTTAAAAAATGAAAAATAAAAAAAGAGTATTAAAAAATAAAAAGGTATTTTTATTTTAAAAAGCCAAAAACAGAAGAAAAAGAGTTGTATCTCTCTAAATCCTGGGGAAGGAAACATTTTCCAGAATGGTAATCTTTTTTCTGAAAAATGACTTGTATTTAATGTTCAATTAAACATACACACACAAACACACACACATATACACACACACACACAATTAATTGCTTTGATGTTGATGATCATGATGATGCATTTACTTTCTGAAGAGGGTTTTAGAGATCTCACTTAAAAAGCCTAAGCACTGAAATCAGAAAATGCAAACTTTTAGTGGAAAATGATCTACTTATTGCTTAACACTAAACTAAGCTGAAACAGTTCGAGACTGTCACAGAGATTAGTACCTGAAATACTGGAAAGGAGGGAAACAGGAAGTCCTGGTTCCAGCCAAGTGTCTAGCCCCTTCTCCCCTTACTAGACATACGATGCATCATGTGGTTATTTGGAGCTGTAGAGGAGAGATTTGTGGGGCCTCTCTCAAAAACGGAGAGTTAACAGGAAAAAAGAACTCAGCTAATTCTTTTAAAAAGTATTTTTCTAAGTCCTTTTGTTTGTTTGTTTGTTTCCTTTTTTAAGAGCCAGAACGCTAAGAAGGGCTTGGATGCTAGTTGCATCCCACTTTTTGCAACCCCATGGACTGTAGCCCACCAGGCTCCTCTGTCCATGGAATTCCTCAGGCAAGAACATTGGAGTGGGTTGCCATGCCCTCCTGCAGGGGATCTTCCCAACCCAGAGACTGAACCAGCATCTCCTGAGTGGCAGGTGGATTCTTCACCACTAGTGCCACCTGGAAGCCTCTACTGAGATAGCCCTGAAGTCTTTTCACAGTGTCGAAGGAAGTTTTATCAGAGTAAACACATGAAAGCAGTACTGAGTTACAGCGTCTATAATCCTAAAATATACTGGCAACCTTTAACCTCCACACAGATGGTAAAATGGTCACTATCTCTGCAGTGCTTCTTAGCTACCAGGAACTTTAAGTACATTTAATCCTTTCAACAACCCTTGGAGATAGAAGTCTTGTCCTATAGATAAGGAAGTAAAAAGTGTTTCCTACTTTCCCAAGATTATACAGCTGGTAAGAGGTGGGGCCCTCCATTCTATTTATACACACACACACACACACACACATATACATACATTAGTTGCACAGTTGTGTCCAACTCTTTGCAATCCTATGGACTATAGCCCACTAGGCTCCTCTGTCCATGGGATTCTCCAGGCAAGAATACTGGAGTGGGTAGCCATTCCCTTCTCCAGGGGATCTTCCTGACAAGCCACCAGGGAAGCTACACAAACACACACACACACACACACACAATATGTATACCAATACACACACATACTCTTTCTACAACAACATATCATCCCCCAAGATGTTCTCTAGAAAAAGACACTTACAGTGAGGACATATGTTGTTAGAAAAACATTTCCAACTAAATATCCCTAAAGCACTTGGAACTAATATTTTAAAATCAAGCCAGAGAAAAATTATTTTTGTACGTTGGGACCCATCATTCCCTTTCACCTTCAAAAATAATTATGAAACACAGGGGCATTCTAACAAAGAGAAAAAAGCTCTATTGCTGGCAGATGGTACAGGGGTAAAGAATTCGCCTGCCACTACAGGAGATGTAAGAGATGGCCAGGTTCAATTCCTGGGTTAGGAAGCTCCCTTAGAGCAGGAAATGGCAATCCCCTCCAGTATACTTGCCTGGAAAATTCCATGGACAGACGAGCCTAGCAGGCTGCAGTCCATGGAGTCGCAAAAGTCAGACATGACTGGGCGCCCACGCTCACACTGGCGTCACCAGGGGCAATGGGCAGTGTGCTAATATGGCAGGAGGAGGTGTCATCAGACTCAGAAAGATCTCAAAGTACCGTTGAGGATAAATCGATCACTGTAAAAATCTGATTAAAGCCTATACAGTGAGCTCCGAGGTGGATTTCAGGACCAAAACAATCTGCATTTGAATTACCCACCCCAGACAAAATGCGGAAGCATGAGGTGAGGTTAACAACCTTAACTTGGAATGTTCCCCAAAAGAGAAGCTGAACATGTAGAAAAAAGATGACAGTCGGGAGGATAGTGCTCATAGGAAACACCTGAGGAAACTGTGGTTTCAGAACTGGATTTCATTAACTGAAAGCAATAAAATGAGGAGAGAAATGAACACTTTGGGAAGAAAGAAAGAACCAATAATGGGTAAATCTCAAAATCCTAGTGATGACAATTACTGAGTTTATTAGGCCAGGAGAAAAGTGTACTAGGTAACAGAACTCTACAAGTATTTGTAATATTTTTTTCTCCTTTGAAGGTTCTGTTCTACATTACACCAACTGCAAACTCTCACATCTAGCAATGAAATTGTAAGTGTTAGTTCTGTATTGATTTGGGGGGGGAGGCAAGAGTTAAATCTTCCAAACTTATAGTTTAATGTTAACATTTGATTTAACTATTAAAATAAACTTGATCAATATTATTCCTCTGAAACGTGACAATTTTCAATATTCCATCTTGGTGTACATGCATACATATACAAGTTACAAGTAATAAAAATATTAAAGAGCTTTTAGAAAGAGAACAGAAGAAAAAGGGAACATTTGACACAAATTTCAACTCTCCCTGCCCAAAATTCTGGCCCCCAAGCACAGAAAGAATGGAAGAAGTGATAATAGCAGACAGGAAATCGAATGTTTTTTGGTGAATAACAGATTAGCTGGTAATTGATTCAGGGGAATAAAGAACATTGCACTTTGAGAGCCAGAAGAAATAGGATTCACCCAAAGAATCTCAGAAAGTGTCACAATCTGAAGTCATGTGGTAGTTCAGAGGCCAGGAGAATAAAAATTGATGGGCTATTGTAATGAAATGGCTTTCCTGGTGGCTCGGGGTAAAGGTGAATTACCAGCAGATGCAGGAGACTGGGTTTGATCCCTGGGCTGGGAAGATCCCTTGGAGAAGGAAGTGGCAACTCACTCCAGTATTCTTGCCTAGAGACTCCCATGGACAGAGGAGGGCTGCAGTCCTTGATGTTATAAGCATCATATAACTCAGCAACTAAACCACACATTGAAATGGAAAGCAGTCAGTCAGGTCTCCAGGTCCAAGAGCTCCAGGTCCAGCTGCAAGAACACTGGAGCTCCATCTCTGAAGGAATTGAATAGAAGAAGCCCTATCAGAACCCTAAGGGACCTAGTGCACAGGGTAAAGCATGAGATCAAACTGAGAAATTAAGTGATAACATTTCAAATGACGGAATTTATGCCATTCCTGGTTTCACTCTCAGGAGGCTTCAGTCAGATATAATCCTCAAAGAAGAGGTGTTCCTCCAGACACCAGAGCTCAATGATACCCAGTAGAAACAGATGAGTTACTATGGAAGCCACTTGCCCACAAGTCCACTCGCATACTCAAAGTGGAAGTTTCAGTCACTCAGATGTGTTCACCTCCTTGCGACCCCCATGGACTGTAGCCCACCAGGCTCCTCCGTCCATGGCATTTCCTAGGCAAGAATACTGGAGTAGGTAACCATTCTCTTCAGGAGATCTTCCCCATCCAGAGATCGGACTCAGCTCTCCCACACTGCAGGAAGATTCTTTACCATCTGAGCCAGGACTTCCAATCAACTGAGCAATGACTGCACTAAAGGCAGAAAAGTGGTTACTTTGAGTTGTCAACTGAATGGAGAAGGCAATGGCAACCCACTCCAGTACTCTTGCCTGGAGAATCCCAGGGACGGGAGAGCCGGTTTGGCTGCTGTCTATGGGGTCGCACAGAGTCAGACACGACTGAAGCAACTTAGCAGCAGCATTGCCAAGTACTGAGGAGTGGGACGGTGGAGGCAAGTGCTGTGACCCTGAGGATTGCTAAAGGGCTGGCAGTCCTTCATTTCTTCACCCATTTGGCTGTTAGATAGGAGTGGCTTTATCACCACTTGTTAAACCATACATTTAAATTTTGCTCACCTCTCCATATCTAATTGGAGAAGGCAATGGCACCCCACTCCAGTACTCTTGCCTGGAAAATCCCATGGATGGAGGAGCCTGGTAGGCTGCAGTACATGGGGTCACGAAGACCCCGACATGGCTGAGCAGCTTCACTTTCACTTTCATGCATTGGGGAAGGAAATGGCAACCCACTCCAGTATTCCTGCCTGGAGAATCCCAGGGACAGGGGAGACTGGTGGGCTGCCATCTATGGGGTCACACAGAGTCAGACACGGCTGAAGTGACTTAGCAGCCATATGTAATATGTCTCACACACACAATGATAACAGGTAAAAAGAGAAATCAGAGAAGCGGAAAGGGCTCTTGGAAAATATAATCCTGAGGTCATTCTTGGCCACCTCTGAAAAAAAGGAAAGGATTGGAAGAAGCAGCTGAGAAATCTCCTAGAAAATGGCAGGAAGGAGGACAGAGAGACAAGGTGGGCGCATGTGCAGTTTGAAGACCATGTAAAGAGGACAAAGGTTGGATGGCATCGCCGACTCAATGGATGTGAGTTTGCGCAAGCTCTGGGAGACGGTGAAGGCCAGGGAAGCCTGAAGTGGGGCGGTCCATGGGGTCACACGACTGAACAACAATAAAGATGACATTTTCTGGAAATAACCCTTAGAACCAGAAGCAGAAAGGAAATGTCCATTTTAATTAAAAACAGCAGTGAGGTGAAAAGCCAAGACGGGAAGCAGAAGGGAGGCTGCAAACACAGCGCACACTGACCAGGACCGCTTGCGGAAGAAGCAGGCTGACATCAGGGCCACGGGTACCAGAGAGCCCCGCAAGAAAGGGCTGTCCAACACGAGGGCTCATCCTGAATCAGGGCAGGGCGGGAACCTGCCCACAACAGTGAATAGTGGGCAGGGACCAGCTACCCATCTTCCCTGCTCCAGGGCGAGATCTAGAAACAAAAGGATTAAACATGGAGTCACATGCACACAACATATTCGGAAGAAGCAGAGGGATGGAGGAACGCCTGGCCTCCTGACCAAATGCATCACAGTGGGGCCCCAGGGCTGCCTGACCTCAGAGCTCCCTGTGTGGTCTCCAGTATCCAAATCTCGGCTCCAACCTACTCACACTTACATAATGTAGCATGTTACCAAATGTCAATTCTAACAGCTAATTAATTCTTTTAAATGAAATTTAAATTAAAAAGCATCATGGCTCTAATCTCTCTGTGAAACATCTTCCTCCACCTATGGTGAAGAACTGGCCCAGGAAACAGTAAGCATATTTCAAACTGCTGCTGCTGCTGCTAAGTCACTTCAGTTGTGTCGAGTCCGTGCAACCCCATAGACAGCAGCCCACCAGGGGCCCCGCCCCATCCCTGGGATTCTCCAGGCAACAATACTGGAGTGGGTTGCCATTTCCTTCTCCAAAGCATGAAAGTGAAAAGTGAAAGTGAAGTCGTGCCTGATTCTTCGCGACCCCATGGACTGCAGCCTACCAGGCTCCTCTGCCCATGGAATTTTCCAGGCAAGAGTACTAGAGTGGGCTGCCATTGCCTTCTCCATATTTCAAACTAAGTAATCAGCATTAATTATGAAGGGTGTATATATTTATTGCTGCTGTTTAGTCATTCAGTCTGGGTCAGACTGGGTCTGACTGCAACCCCAAGGACTGTAGACCTCCAGGCAAGAATACTGGAGTGGGTTGCCATTTCCTTCTCCAGGGGATCTTCCCCACTGAGGGATATAATCCACACCTCCAGCACTGCAGACAGATTCTTTGTTGCTGAGTCACCAGGGTAGCCATTTATATATTTATACTATTTCCATCGCTAAGTCGTGTCCAACTTAAACTGCAGCAAGCCAGGCTTCCCTATCTTCCCCTATCTCCCAGAGTTTGTTCAAACCCATATCCATTGAGTCAGTGATACCATCCAAACATCTCATCCCTCTGTCGCCCACTTCTCCTCTTGCCCTCAATCTTTCCCAGCATCACAGTCTTTTCCAGTGAGTCAGTTCTTTGCATCAAATAGATTAAAAAAAAAAAAGTATAAGAGTAGAGAACAAGCAATAGGTAAAGAAAGTTCATCAGGAAAAAAACATGTCCACTGAGTAGCTGAAACCTGCAACCAAACATTTTACCATTAATGAACAGCAAGACAAATAAAACATAAATGAAGCCTTCACCTCACTAAGTTAAAACAGGCAATGTAAGCCACAAGAGAAAGAGGGCAAGGAAGCAGACAGTGATAAAATCTAAAAGGAGAACTCGGAAAGAAGTGGCAGAAATAGTGAATAACCTCACAAATAATGGCAAGAAGTATAAAGGAAAACAGTGTTAAAAAATACAGTAAGGGGCATTAAAATAAAAATAAGAGGAGTAAAAACAAGTAGAATATAAATAGATTAGAGAAAATAAGTATGAAAATCAAGGGCAAAGAGGAGATAGCTTAAATAAATTTCATCTTTAAAAAAATCAGGAAATAAAACATATTTTCAAAGATACAGTAAATGAAGACTGTCTTAAATAAAAGATCTGCATATGATGCTAAAATATGGACCCCTTGTCTCAAGAAAACAGGTACTGAAAATAAGCAGCAAGGAGACAGATGCTAGAAAAGCTGTTCAGTGCACCTGTGCTCTCATGGTGCTGCTGGGCCTCTGAGCTGCCGTGTGAGGTCACTCCTGTCTGCTGGATGGTAAGACTCGGCCCTGTCATCGACAGGCCTGAGTCCAGAGACAATCACCAGCCCTGTGGGCAGGCCGCCTGGGCCAGCCAGCGCTTCAGCCAAAGTGCCAAGTGATCACAGACGAGCAGCAAACCTGGATGAGATTAGCTAGACCCAGTCCCAGACCACTGGACCTATTCAGCAGAACCGCTACCATTTTTAGGGATCAATTCTTAAATAACCAAACACTTGGAAATTACACATTTAAAACACATGTGGAGTGTCTTCTTCTCTTGTGTTCTTTCGTTCCAGGTAGCCCACAGGAACCAAGTGGTCCACTCTGTCTGTGCCTTTGTGTCCAGAACCATTTAAAAGATGGATGAGAAATACTGCAGCTTCTCAGTATCGAGGTGACCTCCAAACATTTTGACTTTTGTTTGCAGCAACCACTCACGCTGCATAGAGGTGAGAGGATGAGATTAGTTGCTATGCCAGCTGTGCTCCCAGTTGTGTATCCTTCTAGAAAGACAGGGACATCACATACCAGGTTGAAACCTATTTGTGACTAGGGAGCTTGAAGCCAACTTGAATCTAGTATCACTGGAGCAGTAGGGTGGCAGGATTCAGCACTAGGAGAGGTGAGACCCATGGAATTGTTAAGAGCTAGAAAGTGCAACCCAGGAATTTTATAGCAAACAGTAGTTGCATCCAAGTATAAAGGCCACACCAACTGGCCTTGAATATTCAAAGATAAGGGGACATTGTTCCCACAGGAAATGCTTGAAAAGTCTACTACAGGACAAACATCAGGGAATCACATGTTGCTACTACACACAAAAAAATTGTAGCCAAGGGCCTGGTAATGAGCACTGAATCTCTTTACCTGTGGGAGAAGCTGGCTGTGGGCAATGTGACAAGAGCAGATCGTAAGCATTGTGTTATAAACAGAGCCGTGATCTGACTAATCAGGAAGGTGAGTGATTTATTTGCATGAGATCACTGATTCTCTTACCTTAGCAACTGAGGGGGAGAAAAGTAGCACAGAGGTAAGGGGGAAAAAAGAGAGAAAGAATTCACAATCAAAACTACCTGTTATGAACTGTAGAGATTAAATGACATGGTATCTACCTTGGCATTTTGTAGCGGATGACTCTTTGTTTGGGGGGCTGTGTACACACATTGATGTGATATGTACCAGTATCCCTGGCCTCTATACACTAAATGTCATTAGACTCTCCCTCGAAAACCCTGATAAACAAAACTGTCTTTACAGACATTGTTAAATGTCTCCTGGGTGGCAAAAATCACCCGTTTCAGAATTGCCATGCCAGTCCAATGGGGAATACCTTTTGAGACAATGAACTAATTCTAGAAAAAATTCAAATGTGTATGGCTGCCATTTTATATTTAAAAAAAATACTAAGCCCTATTTTTAAGTGTATAACATTATACCTATGTGTTCTTAGAGTACTCAATGATGAGTGAGCTCAAGAATATCAATGAGAAAATCAGCTTAAATTAACAGCAATCAGCCAGTCACTAAAATATGGGCGTATTTAAGAGCTGCAATATGTAGATAGCTTTCATTTATTTATTTATCCATTTAACAAATATTTATTCTGAATTATATAAATGTCAGTGTCCTTAAACATATGTCAAACAGACAAGGTCCTTTCACTCAAGAAGCTGATATAGTTATTAACTTTTACTATTAACTAAATTCACTTAAAATGATTTACTGAGCATATGTGAACAGGAAATAAACCTATGTATTTTCTAGAACTATTAAATCACAAGAAAAATGGAGTATCAAAGTACTCTGAACCAAAATCAATATTTTATTTGGTTAGAATCCCTGCTTTTGGTATACATTTATTTATACCAGTTAGTGAAGCATAGCTCAGTTGGTAAAGAATCCATCTGCAACACAGAAGACCCCAGTTCAATTCCTGGGGCAAGAAGATCCTCTGGAGAAGGAATAGGCTACCCACTCCAGTGTTCTTGGGTTTCCCTAGTGGCTCAGCTGGTAAAGAATCTGCCTGCAATGCAGGAGACCTGGGTTTGATCCCTGGGTTGGGAAGATCCCCTGGAGAAGGAAAAGGCCACCCACTCCAGTATTCCGACCTGGAGAAGTCCATGGATTGTATAGTCCATGAGGTCACAAAGAGTCGGACACAACTGAGTGACTTTCACTTTCCCAAAGAAACCATAGGCTATACACTGCCCCAGGCTGCCTTTGAGCCATAAACATTTTTGTTGTTTTCCTTGGACATTTCTGTAGAGGAGGGTTTTCTTGTAGAAGGTAGGCCCAGGTGCCCAGTACTGCACCAGGCCTTGGACAAAGACAAGAGAATTTTAACTTTTTGTTCTCTGTCCTCAACCTATAACTTACTGGTGTGCACAAAATTGGTCATATGCTCACTGCTGTATTTAAAATGGAAAACCAACATGGACCTACCATATAGTACAGGGACTTCTACTCAATGTTCTGTGGCAGCCTGGATGGGAGGGAAGTTTGGGGGAAGACGGATATATATATGCATGGCTATAACAGTATTGTTAATCGCCTATACTCCACAGAAAATAGTTTAAGTTTTTGAAAGGAAAAGTGATTATGTGCCCTCTGACTCCTAGAAACTCCTACTCTTTGTGGTTATTTTAGGAGGGAATCTTAAGCTGTCTCTTGGGCAGAGATTGTAGAGCTAATAAAACCTACCCCTTAAGGATTTTGGAATCATTAAGCAATAAACTATATGTTTCTTGATTAACTGTCTACAGATGCCTTCATGCCAATGAACCTTTTAAAGTAGAGTCTAAATATGAAGCAATGCCATGTGATGCTTAAAACTAGACTCTACTAACAATGACTTCTGCAGTTGAATCAGATCTCTATCAACAAATGATTATTCATTTGTTTCCTGCACATGCTGTTGTAAAGTCTAAATACCATGTCAACTATGGTATGGCCCCACGGATAATTTAACTTGTTTTATGACAGGAATTATGTCTGTAAATAATAGAGCCTATAAATGATTAATTTGATTACTTACATCCATCTGCATTTTTGGATCAGAAAACTTCTAGATACTAGAAAGTGCTTTAAATCTCAGTATCTGGGGCTTCCCTGATGGTCTGGTGATTAAGACTGTCCCTTCCAATGCACAGGGCATGTGTGTTATCCCTGGTCAGGGCACTAAGATCTCACATGAACTAAGATGCCATGCAGTGCAGGGAAAAAAAAAAAAAACAGGTTAAGTCTTGGTTTCTTAGCCAATGGCATAATCATGGATTATTTTTTTAAGTTTTAAATGCTACTCATCATTTCCAACTATTGGCCTGGCACTAAAATGTTTAAACTTTCATATTTTTGACCCCTCAAAAATGGTAAGAGTTTTCTGATTTAGAACCTAGAGATAGTATGTGCCCATTTTTTACTTATTGTTATGAAGATTTATCAAGTGCTGGTAATAGATGAAAACTATATTCAGGATATTGTGGGGAAAATATCAACACTAGATAAATTTAAGATGCTGTTGATGTTACTAAGTAGGTTCATGACACTGGCAGCAAACCCTTAAGATCTGTAAATGATCAGCCACGCCCATCCTGGATACTTACCCTTACAGACACAGTCCTGCCCTGATCTTGGCTTATAGTTCTCCGTTAAACGCCGATCTTTCTTCTGGTGAGGGGAAGGGTGTGATCAGAGAGCTCTTCTCTCCATGTTACTATAGAAATTGGCCCTGACCACTGCAGCCGTGCGCCAGGGTTTCCTATAAATAACTGATGACCTCAGAGGTCTGACTTCGGGAGATAGTCACCCTTCCTCTGTCTGACCCACACCTCATTCATCAAACCTGAGGCCAGTGCTCGCGGTTCTGCTTCAGGAGGGGGAAAGCTGCATATAAAATGAATAAATATCTACGGGCCCCAGCACAGCTCTGCCGCTGCCCAAGCCCACTTGCAGTAATTCCAGGAGCCATCTATTCTGCCCGTGAACCTTGACCAACTATAGCATAAAAAAGACAGGCTGAAATGCCTTTTCTGAAACTGATAAATACTACTACAGCAGGAAAAATGAAAGGCGGTTTGGGATGTTGGCAAAATTGCCTCCAAACTTTAATTATGACAATGCAGCCCCAGTTCTCACAGCTTTAAGAACTGTAATTCTTCAGGACACTGTGTAATGTAGGTGTTGCATGAGATTTGTCAGTGAAATTTCTCTCACAACAAATAGTTTCAAAGAAATGCTGCTGCACATATGCTGAACTTGCATTTTAAATTATACAGAATTTAAAAGAATTTTATCACCATAGATATACTGAGCAGCACCAAAACTTATGACAGAACAGAAACCTAACAGGAACTGTTTCTCCATACTTTCTTCACAAATAGTCCAAGTTTCTCATGCCTATCATTTTGCTATTCATATAAAAAGTTAAATAATAGTAAAGCAACCTCTTTTCTATAATTTGAAGTGGATACTCCTAAGCTGTGACTACTTGTTACACCTCTTTATTAAATTTTCTTGGTCTTTAAAGTAAGAAATAACATATTTAAGCTTCATTTCATTAATGTTTTCTTCCCAAGGATCTGGTAACATTTATTGGAAGTTATAAAATTAATTTCTCTTATATAATTTCAAAAATTATGTTCATTTGATAAAAGTGATTTTATACATAACTCTAACTATTGAATTAAGGGCTTCCCTCATAGCTCAGTTGGTAAAGAATCTGCCTGCAATGCAGGAGACCCAGGTTCAATTCCAGGGTCAGGAAGATCCTCTGGAGATGGAAATGGCAACTCACTCCAGTATTCTCACCTGGAGAATCCTATGGACAGAGGAGCCTGGCAGTCCACGGGACCAAATAAGTCGCACATGACTTAGTGACTAAACCACCACCACATACATGGAAATTATAAATTCCCTAAGATATATAATAATAATGTCTATATTTATAAAAACACATTTATTAAGAGATTTCCAAAAGTACATTGAAGAAAGTGAGGCATTTATTATTTTTTCCAAAGAAGATTAACTATCTTAACTGCAAGGGAATAAGTGTCACAGCTACTTATATATTTGCTCATTATGCATACAAATCTTCTTTGAGTGACAACTGAAAGATAAGTACAAATGAGTAAGAAACAATACATACCTTCAGGATGTTAACAGATTGTAAGTTATAATGTGATAAGATGACAAAATGAAAGCATGGGCAAAATTCTGTAATTGTACCCAGTACAGAGTGATCGATTTTGATTAAAGTTTGAGGAAATCTTTATGAAAGAGAAATCATTTAAGGTAGGTACTGACATATGAGTCATTTCATACACAGGGAAATTGGAGGGATAAGTGGGAAAACAGCACAGATAGATGAAAAAATAAGATATATTCTAGTAACTATAAATGTATGATTCAAATGCTATAAATTTCCACATTAGCTACCACAAGTATATTATAGAAGGAGTCAGCTAAATTTTGAAGGAAATAGTGGTAAAATAAAATTATTAAAGTATCTTAAGGTGTTTCATTTTCCTTATTTCTTTGCTCATTTCTCTGCTCATCCCCTGATGGATTTGGTGGGTCTCTCTCCACATTCTTTTACTCTGACCACATTACTGTACTCCTCTCAGACATGCAAAGTCCAGCACATGCCTTTTTTCCATGAGGGCTTTTCTCTGACTCTGAAGCCATCAAGGCCACTTACCTGCTCAACCTAAAATACTGGAGACTCAAGTTTCTTTGGTGTGGCCTCAATCAATGTATGATGAGAGCTGATGGATGAATACCACAACCCCCCTGAGCCTAGGAACCTGATGGATGAATACCACAACCACCCTGTGCCTAGGGTGGGGGAGAACTCAGGTGCATATGTACTCTGCCATCCAGACATCCACAGGAAGACTGAAGTTCCATTGTCCATAGTGATAACTCGCTTGAAAGTGGAGCCTTATCTGACCATTTCTATTTTTCCCTGTCTTGCGTTCTTGTTCTCTTGGGATCATCTATAAATCACTTACATTTGGCTGTTTTGTTCTGGGACCCACTTTGAAATGGGCATTGGAAGAAAAGCACATGAGATAAAGTGAAATTCCATGAGCAAAAAATAAATGTTATTTATAGTAAGCCACAAAAACTATGAGGTCATTTGTTTCTAAACAGTAACAGAGCCTGTATTGGCTAAAATAATACATTGAGAAAACATTCATCTGTAAAACTAGAATAAAAGATGTATTATCAACAACAAGAAGGCACTTGGAAAAGATGTTCTCATATTTCAAGAGAAAGACAATGTATTTACTAAGGAACACAGAGCGGAACAAAATGTGGAGATCTGGAAAAAAACAATAAAGGAGAATGATACAGGTTGTTTAGGAGAAAAACAGCAAATTTCAGAAGATCATGGATAAAGAGAATCAAAAGGAAACAAATCTCTATAAAAATGAGTTGAGTCTCTTGCCCCTGAATCTGCCTACCATGGAATTCTTGTCCCATTCCACATCACCACTTCTCCTTTGCTCATGCAAACAAAAATTCCACATTTCCTTTTCCCATGCCTTCACCCTCACCTCTGAGATCCACTCCTCACTCCCATTCAATGGGCAGGTCTTATCAATTCTAACTCCCAAATGTTTCTCAAATCATCTTCTCCTTTTCATCTCTACAACTGCTCCAAGTCAGAGCCTCCTTTTCTATTGTTTGGTTTATTGCGATAGCTCGGTTACTAGTCTTCCTTTCATCAAGCCCGATTACCTCCATTCTCCACACTACGGACAAAATGAATGACTGAAGCAGGAAATCTGATCACCTCACTACCCCTCCTCAAGAACCTGTGAAGTCGCTCAGTTATGTCTGACTCTTTGCAACCCGTGGAATGTAGCCCACCAAGCTCCTCCATCCATAGCATTCTCCAGGCAAGAATACTGGAGTGGGTTGCCATTTCCTTCTCCAGGGGATCTTCCCGATCCAGGGATTGAAGCCAGGTTTCCCACATTGCAGGCAGATGCTTTAACCTCTGCACCACCAGGGAAGCCCAAGAACCTGTAAACAACCTAAATGAGTATTCTTAAGGGGACTAAAAAGACAATTGGGATGTAGAAGAAAATAATAGTAGAAACTTCACATATTTTTGTTCTATGCTACAAAATTAAGTAAATTACTAATTTCTAATACACAGAATAAAGTAATGCTTAAAATTTTCCAAGCCAGGCTTCAGCAATACGTGAACCATGAACTTCCAAATGTTCAAGCTGGTTTTAGAAAAGGTAGAGGAACCAGAGATCAAATTGCCAACATCCGCTGGATCATGGAAAAAGCAAGAAAGTTCCAGAAAAACATCTATTTCTGCTTTATTGACTATGCCAAAGCCTTTGACTGTGTGGATCACAATAAACTGGAAAATTCTGAAAGAGATGAGAATACGAGACCACCTAAGCTGCCTCTTGAGAAACCTGTATGCAGGTTGGGAAGCAACAGTTAGAACTGGACAGGGAACAACAGACTCGTTCCAAATAGGAAAAGGAGTATGTCAAGGCTGTATATTGTCACTCTGCTTATTTAACTTCTATGCAGAGTACATCATGAGAAATGCTGGACTGGGAGAAACACAAGCTGGAATCAAGATTGCCAGGAGAAATATCAATAACCTCATATATGCAGATGACACCACCCTTATGGCAGAAAGTGAAGAGGAACTAAAGAGTCTCTTGATGAAAGTGAAAAAGGAAAGTGAAAAGTTGGCTTAAAGCTCAACATTCGGAAAACTAAGATCATGGTATCTGGTCCCATCACTTCATGGCAAATAGATGGGGAAACAGTGGAAACAGTGTCAAACTTTATTTTGGGGGGCTCCAAAATCACTGCAGATGGTAACTGCAGCCATGAAATTAAAAGACGCTTACTCCTGGGAAGCAAAGTTATGACCAACCTAGATAGTGCATTAAAAATCAGAGACATTACTTTGTCAACAAAGGTCCTTCTAGTCAAGGCTATGGTTTTTCCAGTAGTCATGTATGGATGTGAGAGTTGGACTATAAAGAAAGCTGAGCACCAAGGAATTGATGCTTTTGAACTGTGGTGTTGGAGAAGACTCTTGAGAGCCCCTTGGACCGCAAGGAGATCCAACCAGTCCATCCTAAAGAAGATCAGTCCTCAATGTTCATTGGAAGGACTGATGTTGAAGCTGAAACTCCAATACTTTGGCCACCTCATGTGAAGAGTTGACTCACTGGAAAAGACTCTGATGCTGGGAGGGATTGGGGGCAGGAGGAGAAGGGGATAAGAGAGGATGAGATGGTGGGATGGCATCACTGACTCAATGGACATGAGTTTGAGTGAACTCCGGGAGTTGGTGATAGACAGGGAGGCCTGGTGTGCTGCGGTTCATAGGGTCGCAAAGAGTCGGACACAACTGAGCAACTGAACTGAACTGAATACAGAGAGAGACAAGAACATGTGTAAAATGTATAGATACATGTAGATATATTTGAGGTGACTGTTCAAAAAACTTTACTAAAATGGATGTATCATCAAAAAATGTCTGGAGGCCTGTAGCATAAAGGATAAAAACTGAGCGTGGCATATGAAGCAACTCCAGCCTCAGCTTCCTACCACTCCCCCAGTGAGCCTTCCAGACTAGTAACAGTGGCTTCTTTTCGGTTGCTTGATTATATATTGTGCTACTCTATGTTTCTTTATATTTGTTTACATTACCGTATGTCAGGAACACTCTTTTCACTTGTCTTCACATATCAAACTCAATCTCCTTCAAAATCACACTGGGTGACCAACTTCTTCAAGAACCCTCTTCTGAACGCTCGTGACAGGCTGCAATAAGCACATCTCTCTTTTCACAGACCACCCTCTGAATATCCCTGGCACACACATATCCCGTGCTATGAACAATACTGCTTATGCGCCATGTTTGTGTTTATGTGTCTGTCTGTTCCATTCACTGGCACCATTTTGGAGTCAAGTATCATATTTTTATTTATCTTTGGATTTCGAGGGCCTAGAAGAGTATCAGTCAGAAGACTGGAGCCTAGCAGATATGTTTGTTGAGCTCTTTACAGGGAGCATAGCTGAGCAGTTTCATTCTGCCTATACAAGCTTCAAATTTATGGCCTCTAAAAGCTTGTTAGGAACCTATTTTTAAAATCAAGTTTGGTTCCTTTCTAGGTTAAAAAGCCCCAACAACTAATGACGATAGGAACATTCTTTTTTTTTTGGTACCATCAATTGTTTGGTTGTATCTTCCTACCACTGAGTTTAGGGCCCTCAAAATGTTCATCCAGCTTCGGTAATGGATTTTTAAGCCAAATGTCCATTGGCACAACTCAATCACTAGCTTTCCCTTTAAAATATACAGCTGAGTCAAGCAACATTTTATTTCCATGTCCATGTATTTTTTTCTTCCTTCATGCAACCTGTCTCTTTCTTCCATAAGAGCACTAAAGTGCTTTGCACTCCACCCGATGAAAGCTGCGCTCAGATATGAGGGACAGAAGCTCCCCCAGCCCCGCGCACTTGTGTCTATTCCTTTTCCACGTGCACAGCATTCATCACCATCGTGAGGCTTACTCTGCTTTTCCAGTCCTAGACAGGTATCATTTCCTACTTTGTTCACTCAGTACTAAAAGTGATGCTATAGAAAGTTTCCCTGCTTGAAGCAAGACATTGAAAATAAAATGTCCTTGGGGTTCCTGGTTGGCCCTCTTGTTTGAATGCGGGTTACGGGGAGCATTGGGGGAAAAAAAGAGGATGGTCAGCACCACAATGAATGCAGATGATTCCCTTTCCAAACGAAAGACAGAGTTACTGTGTAATTTTCTTTGTTTTGATGGTCATTGGCGCCATTAAATTGACAGTTAGACCTAAAAGACCACTGTTGCTGGAAAATAGCTGAAATCCTTGTACATAATCAGTGGCCAAAGTACCGTCCACAGGCGAGCAAAGCAGGACATCCGGCATTGGGAAATGGCCATTTGTTGCGACTTTGCTTTCACCCCACAGTAATAAGGTAGGTATTTGTAAGCACTGTCTACTGAGGATCACATCCACATCCGGGCACCCTACCCTTCTCAGGAGCCATGGCTGCCTCAATCCTGTTCCTTCCCTGAGTCTGGGTGGCATCGTTTACCGCGTGACTGCTACCCCTGAGTCTGCAGCTCCAGAGAAAACTGGCCCCCGACACCCCAGCGTTCGCACCACAAGCATACAAAGGGATGAGGATGTGGGGCTCTCGGCTGCAGCTTCCGCCACTCCGCGCCGCCGCCAGCAGAAAACCCAGAGCAGGACAGAACGAAAAAGGAAAACCACTCACACAAAAGCTGCAAGATCTAGACTCCTGGGGAACTAACAAAGGGCGAAGCGTACTAAAGACAACCGAAACCCCGAAGGATCTGAAAGCTTTGAGTCCACGGGCAGGCCCGAGAGAAGACTTCTCTCCAGGAACCCTGGCCAAGATGCGGGGCCGAGGCCCTCCCCAGAGGGAGGCAGGGGCGTGCTTACAGGAGGACAGAAACCCCAAGGGTCAGAGTACATCATGTCAGGCAACAGGACTGAAGCCGCTGCACGAGTCTCTCAGACTTCCTCCTTTCATCAGATTTAAAGGAGTCAAATAATGGCACCATGACAGGCAGGGCAGTGGAACAAGACAGGTGAGCGGACCCCCTCTCACCGATGCCGCACCCGCCTGTAGGATGAAATGAACTGTTGGTGCCCCTGAATGCCTGGGGCAGGACCGCTAAGATGACTTGTTTGTTCCCTAGCCTACTCGTTTGTTTATCCGCTGAACAGGAAGAAATTCAAGATGGACCATCTCACAGGGCACAGGAGTGGATAAAAAGATTGGCCAACGGCAACTGCATCATTTGTAGGATGTTTCTGAAGAGGAAGAGTGAAGCACCTTGGAAATGAGTCATTTGGTAAATGGGTGCCCAGTGGGCGAAAATGTGAAGAGACAGGCTATATTTTGTTGCAATTACTCTCCAGAGGATAAAGAGAATGGTCAGCAAACATCCTTGATTTTGCTTTATTGTTATGATTAATTATTTTTCTTTCTCTCCCCCTCACCTTTCAGGAATCCAATACCTTCGAGAGCTATAGCCCCTGTGATACTATATCCCTATTTTCTCTGCCTCCGTGTCTCATTCAGGTAATGTCTTAATTGCTTTTTTAAATAAGTTTTCCTTTCCAAATGACACCTGGGGAGACGATTTAGTGTCCAGGGTGGTTAGGGAGCCAGAGCACTGACCTGCAACAGAGCAGCTGGCCAGGAGACCATCAGTGTGGAGACAAGAGAACAGAAAATGGTAAACAGAACTCAGTAATGTCAGGTAGAGGCAGGGTGTTCTGCCTCAGAATTTTCCATCTGCTCATCAGGGTTCTTCCTTGGCTCAGTAAATAGGGGAGCAGAAAGCCAACTCTACGAAGTGATATGCCAGCTCCAAACTTCCTTTCCTATACCACACAATATTTAAAAAATAATCATGTGTATGCACTTTTGGAAAATGCCTGAATTTTAAGTCCAACCTTCTGCTGTTATTTTCTAAAATTTTCTGGGTTTTTCTTTTTAAGAAATGAGGTCCATTTTTCATCCATTCATTCACTCGAGAAAACATATATTGTGTGCCAACTAATAATATCCCAGGAACTGGTGTCCAAGTTGCAAACAAAGCAATGAACAAAACCAACAGAACAGGCAAAGAGATTTCAGCTCATTAAAAACTTCGTATAGCATTAACTTCTGTAATATATCCTTCAATTTCTGATTATATTTGACTCTAGACTGTCACTAGAGTACAATACTTATGTAGCATAACCCACTGTGATAGGTTGAAAACCACACACCCCCATCCCCACTTCCACATCCGAACTCTAATCTCCGGAAGCTGAGAATGCAACTTCAAGTGGTAAAAAGGAGTCTGACCTCATTTCTGGATGATTGACGGCTGACAGTTATCAAGTCTCACCCATGGTCCTTCACTTGTGCCCACACTGGGATACGCCAATAAGATGGTTTGAACCTTCTCTCCACTGGTGCTGGTAGGAAATTCACACCACCTAATCTCCTTCTGGAGTGAGTTGAAAGTCACTCAGTCATCTCTGACTCTTTGTGACCCCACGGACTGTATAGTCCATGGAATTCTCTAGGCCAGAATACTGGAGTGGGTAGACTTTCCCTTCTCCAGGGGATCTTCCCAACCCAGGGATTGAACCCAGGTCTCCCTAGATGAGCCACAAGGGAAACCCAATCTCCTTCAAGCACACATGAGTTCTCACTAGACCCTGGCTCCCCCCTCTAGTCACAAGAAATATTGAGGCCAGCCTCCTTCACCTGCTTTTTCAGGCCATTTCAGACCAATGTGAGAGACCTACCTGCCTTCCTCAGGAACTTCAACTGTGAAAGCTTTTCATATCCTCTTGGTCTGCATGCGGCAACATCAGACTTGACATCGAGACACATTTTGGGTGACTGTCCATCTCCCTTTACAGGGAATCATAACCTATGGAGAGAAAGGAGGGGAAAAAGTCATTGCAGATGTTGTTAAGTTAAAAATATTGAGATAAAGAGATAATCCTGAATTCTCCAGATGGACCCTAAGTGCAATTACATGTATCCTTTGCAGAGAGAGACAGAGAGGAATATTACCACATACAGAGAAGTTAATATGAAGATGGAACATTTTGAGGTTGGAATGATGGCCTTACAGACTACCCCAAGGCAAGCAGCTCAGGTTCAATCCCTGGTCAGAGAGCTAAATCTCACATGCCACAACTAAAGCCCAGTGCAGTCAAATAAATAAATAAATACTTTAAAAATAAAAAAGATTCAAGGGATGTGACCACCAGCCAAGGAATGCTGGACATTACCAGAAGCTGGACGAGGCAAGAAACAGGTTTGCCCCCGTGCCACTAACAGGCAGTATGGCCATCTGTACTCACACCTCCATTTGGTCCCTGATACTGATTTCAAGACTCTGGGCCTCAAGAATCATGAGACAGTAACTCTCCCTTGTGTTAAGCCACTGAGTTTGAGGTGACGCTACAGGAGCCCAGGACACCAGCACAGCTTCACATGCGCTCTTCTCTCTTGCGTCCTGCATACTGCCCGCCACCTCAGACCACTCTCCCCAGTTCCTGCCTGAGAGCTCCGATCTCCTTCAAAGCGCAGGACATGACACTTATCTTCTGTCACATTCCCCAGGCTCTTATAATATTCCTTACCAGAGGTAATTTTAGTCAACAATAGACTATCTTCCTCGCTGTCACTCTTCTTGGTGATTTCTTTATCCACGTGGACAATCTTGCCAATATCCAGCACGCTGAGATTTCCTCCTCTACTCCACTCCTCTGACCTTCCATGTTATCTCCCACGGTCATTTCCTAGACTTTTTGCACACTCCAAACTCACTCCATCTCCTCTGTAATCTTGACAGGAAGATCCCACACCCTGAACGATGTCTTGGTGTCTATCTCACTTTCCACCTCCCACCCCCCTCCTCCCATTTTAATACTTTGAATCTGCAAACTCACATTCCATCTAGCCTGCCCTGCATGTTCTCACTTCTTTCACAACTCAGCTTAAATCTCACATCCATCATTATAATCACGCCTTTACTCTGCATTCCCTTGCCCTTTTTTCCTATGTCACAGCTGCCCAGCAAAACCACAACAATAATTAAATGCAACCTAAGCCAATTACTTGTCAACACCCAAATAACTGGAGATGAATGGAGAAAAACATTAAATATGCAGACTGGCCTCACATTAAATGTGAGGAAATAAACTTCAAGAGGACACTCAGGACTGCCCAGCAACAGTATTCCCTCCAACATGCCTACTTTACAGCTTTTCCCTAAGAATGACTCTGATCCTATGTCACTGAGAAATATTAAAGCCCTCAGAACAGAACTTTTACAAATAAATAAATCAGTTTAACTGTATCTTACTTGTATGTGCTTGTGTGCTCAGTTGCTTTAGTCATGTCCGATTCTTTACGATCCTATGAACTCTAGCCCGCCGGGCTCCTCTGTCCATGGGGATTCTCCAGGCAAGAATACTGGAGTGGGTAATCATGCCCTCCTCCAAGGGATTTTCCCAACCCAGGGATCGAACCTGCCTCTCCTGCCCTGCAGGCTGATTCTTTATCCACTAAGCCACCTGGAAAGCCCCCTGATTTGTACACTTTGCTTAAAATAGATGAACAGCCTTTGTTGTTTCTGAGGCCAAAGGTCTCCCTTATGTTCTGGATTCCTCTCATATATTCAAGAATCCTGCTCAGGTAGTTTTATTCTGGACCGTAAATTATGCTGTAATAGATCATTCCTATAAACATCTAAAATGCTTTAGTATCACCCATCTTAAAACAAAAACGTCTCCCTTGGCAAGACAATCCCAATTCCCCATTTCTTACTTCTTTCTTATGGCAGACTTCCTCAAAAGTTTCTGTGCTCACTGTCTCTACTTTCTTCTTCTCATTCTCTCATATTCTTGCCAGTAAGGTTTTCAACCAGTGTTCCACTAAAACCTCATCTGTCAATGTCACCACTGACCTCCACACTATTAAATCAATATTTATTTGAGGTCACCCTCCTTTCAACTTCTCATCGGTATTTAAACAACTGACCAGGGAATTCCCTAGTGGTCCAGTGGTTAGGATTCTGTGCTTTCACTGCCAGGAGTATGGATTCTGATCCTTGATTGAGGAACTAAGATCCCATGAGCCATGCAGCCTGGACCAAAATAAAATAAAATAAATGCCAACTGGTATACCTTGTTTCAAGAAAATAAAACAATTGACCATTCCCTCCTTCTTGAAGTTCTTTCTTTCCTTGATTATCCTGGATGAATATTTCTCAAACATCTTCTTTCCTTTTTAATCTGTATGACTTGATCTTTTGAGTCACAGCGTCACATTTTATATATACTCTTTGTGACTTCAATCCGGTTGGATCTTCTTCCTTATTCCAATTTCTAAATCTTGTAAAGCACCCTGGACTCATGAATCACCACTTCCTCTTCTCCAGTTGTAACCTTTAAAACTCTATAAGCCATTCACCCACCTATGGCTCTTGAATTAATACCCACAGCTCAATATTTTCCCAGTGAAATTTATCCAACTGCCTATTTTAACAAATCCACTTGGATGCTTAATAATCATCTGAGGTTTAACATGTGCAAAACTGTTTTCTTTCCTCACTATCCTGCTCATTCCCTGACTTAGCAACCCATTCCTTCCAAATCTTTTTCATTTCGGAATTGTCATAATCATTCGTCCAACATTAAATCAAAAATTTCTTTGTTTTTTCTTTCCTCAAAACATATCAGAACTCTAACCAAATTTTACCATAACCAAATTTCACCACCTCCACACCTGCCATCCTAACCCAAAATCCTCATGCAGAGGGGATAGCTGAGGAATTTGGGATCAACAAGTACATATGGTTATATTTTAAATGGATAACCCACAAGGACCCACTGTATAGCAAGGGAACTCTGCTCCAGGTATTGTGGCAGCCTGGCTGGGAGGGGAGTTTGGGGGAGAATGGATACATGTGTATGTGTGGCTGAGTCCCTTTGCTGCCCACCTGAAACTATCACAACACTGTTAACTGGCTATACTCCAATATGAAATTAAAAGCTTAAAACAAAGGAAAAACAAAATACCCACAGTGTGGTAGCCATGATGGTCCCCTTCAAGGGGCACAGTGACAGACTGCCAGCAGCTGCCACACTTTTCTGCTCCAGTTTTACCCCAGGTTCTTCCAATGACTGGCT
>SJYC01108266.1:0-18045 GCA_006408675.1 Madoqua kirkii
GGTGGGGGAGGTGGGGGGACTAGAACATGGTCACTCGTGCATGACATAGGATTCCTCTACAGAGCAACTTTTACTAGGGGACCACCACCGGGCTTGCTGAGACCCCACCTACAGTCTCATCTCCCCTCTCCTTTCACAGGTCAAACTCTTCGCTGCTGTCTGAAGGGTCTTGCTGCCTGCTTCTGTTCCCTGTCCCTTTCTTGTGCACAGTTATTTAACTAGATCTTGCAACAGCTAATCTTGCTTGGCATCTGTGCCTCAGAAGACCTGACCTGACACGGTTTCATGGCTACTGACCCTGCTATTTCTCCCTGCCCCTTCCCTTCCTCCCCTGTAGCAGCAAGAGGGGCCTTTGAAAGCATAGGTCACCTCATGTTCCTCCTTTCCTTAAAGCTCTCCAATGGCCTCTCATTGCTCAACCAGATCTAACCAGGGCCCTGAGACTTCAGAAATGTGGCCTTTGGCTATCTCTTCAAATTCCTCCTCTGCTCCTGTGACGCTGGTCTCCTTGTTGGCACTTGAGTTCACGTGACGCAGGCCCACTTCAGAATCTTCCCACACCTCTTTTCTCACACAGAGGTCAAGAACGCTCTTCTCCCCAGTGTCCACATGAAAAACCCTTTACTGCTTTTGAGTTTCTGTTCTCATGTCTTGCCCTCAGGAAGACCTTCCCTGACCCCAACAGAATCTAAAACGAGAATTAGTTCCCACAATGATAACTTCAAATATAACTTTAATGTATTTAAAGGTCCAAATACGCAAGGAGTTTTTCAAAGAATTCTTGAATCAACCTCAAATAAATGTCAAATAAGAACTGAAAACAAAGTCATGTCTTTTGATAGCCCAATATGTCAGATATTAGCAGTCTCTGGGAAATATTTTCCTCTGAGATTATGAAAGGTATGCTTCCCTTTTCTTCTAATCATGAGCAGTTACTATTTCCACTAATCTATCTATCAGTTATTTGTAAAATAAAATAAATGCATTGTGAAAATGGGTACAAACGAACTGTTTTATGTCTCAGTACATTTGCCACAGTTTGCATTTTAATAGCCTGTCTAGTAGCTCTTTGAGAATATTATTAGGGACCAATAATTCCTGGAAGAGTGCATATTATGAAGAGAGAGGTTTGATAAAATGCTTATTATGTTGCTAGCTAAGCTGTAAGAACTCATGTCTGAAGTTGATTTAACAACTAATTATTTCTTAAAAATGGTCTAATATGATTTATGTCTAAGAATTTTTTGCTGTATTCCTCTAATGTTAATTATTTGGAATTTAAAAATTATGTTAGGAAAGTCCTTACTTGACATATGTTACAAAGAGACAAATTTCAAGAGTCAAATTATCAAGAACACACCCTAAGGCATTGAATTGTCCCAGGGATGAGTCATTTCATCATCTAATCTGTAAGTAGAAAATTCAAACATATGGAAAACATACTCTAATAACAGAAAACGAATTTATTAGAGCTTTCTAAGACCAAGACTTGGCATGATGCTTTAACTGAGTCCTGTTTTGAATATGAACAAATTTGGATTTTGAGCTATTCTGTTTTCTGAAACAGACTTTATTTTTGAAAAGTAACATAATTTTAAAAGTGAGTAAACTTTGGGGACAGTATGAGCAAACTAATGGGATTAAGGTCCAGAGGAGAAGCTGCTTGTAGAACCTACAGAACTGACATTAACTTAAACAGCAATATTGGGGGTGAACTCCAGCAGAGTAACTCCAAGCTAATGTTGTGTTCATTAAGCTACCATATTTTCTTTTATTCTATAACAGTTTTATTAAAGAATAATTCACTCTATTTTTTCCCTCCAAATTTTCACAGCACAAGTGTCACACAAGACAAGGTTTCTGCTTCAAATAACTTGGTGCTTAATTTAAAAGATTTAAGAAACATTTAGGGGCTTCCCAGGTGGCACTAGTGATAAAGAACCCACCTGCTAATGCAGGAGACATAAGAAACACAGGTTTGATCCCTGGGCGGGGAAGATTCCCTGGAGGGCACGGCAACCCACTCCAGTATTCTTGCCTGGAGGATCCCATGGACAGAGGAGCTTGGCAGGCTATAGTCCCTGGGGTCTCAAAGAGTCAGGAATGACTGAAGTGATTTAGCATGCAAGGCAAGTTACATTTACTGAAACAACTAACAAAGTAATTGCATGTAACCATGAATAAAGATGATTACACGTAGCTTATATGATTACCATTTTGCTGATACTTGAAAGAGAGAGAAAACATATTTATTACACACACACACGTATATATACACATATACATATGAAATCATGAGCAAAATTAAACACTCTATTAGAAATTAACAGATTAAAAAAAAGAAATTAACAGATGGAGTAAGAAAAAATAAATAAGAAAAGGAAGTGAATGACACCATTGTAAAAGAATAATTAAATGAAACAATTTCTGTCTCAATTTCCACTGATGTCCCAAAACAACAGCAAACCACTCCCCACAACCCGAAGTCAGGCGCTAGACTGCCCACAGAGGGCTTGAAGACCACCTTGTTGGCAATGTGTTTGTTTTATACCCCTTCCTCCAATCTGAAAATCCATTACAGTTGAAGGGGCTGTGAGTTGAAAATCAGAGTAATTCTTTGGAAAGCTGTCAGGGTTGCTTTCCTTTCCCCTTCGCTTAAACAAAGACCTTCAGCAAGCCCTGCTGGAGAGCTCATGACATGTGTTCGCTACGCTGATGTGACACTAAGAACTGCTACCTTACACACAAGGAACAATCTGAAACCAGAAGACTGACTGAAGCGGCCTCTGGAAGACAAGCTTAAGGAGCAATGGTGCTCCTCACAAGGGCAGCTAAAGTTGTCTGTCTACTCCTCAGCACCTAGATGTGGAACCTGTGTAGATACTAGTTTGTCCTGTTTAAAGAATAATCAGTTCAGCCGCTCAGTCGTGTCCGACTCTTCGAGACCCCATGAATCGCAGCAGGCCAGGCCTCTCTGTCCACCACCATCTCTCAGAGTTCACTCAGACTCACGTTCATCGAGTCAGTGATGCCATCCAGCCATCTCATCCTCAGTTGTCCCCTTCTCCTCCTGCCCCCAATCCCTCCCAGCATCAGAGTCTTTTCCAATGAGTCAACTCTTCACATGAGGTGGCCAAAGTACTGGAGTTTCAGCTTTAGCATCATTCCTTCCAAAGAAATCCCAGGGCTGATCTCCTTCAGAACGGACTGGTTGGATCTCCTTGCAG
Source organism: Madoqua kirkii (assembly GCA_006408675.1). Taxonomy (NCBI): domain Eukaryota; kingdom Metazoa; phylum Chordata; class Mammalia; order Artiodactyla; family Bovidae; genus Madoqua; species Madoqua kirkii. The sequence goes on from SJYC01108266.1 coordinate 3,228, forward strand.
TCCAAGGGACTCTTAAGAGCCTTCTCCAACACCACAGTTCAAAAGCATCAATTCTTCGGCGCTCAGCCTTCTTCACAGTCCAACTCTCACATCCATACATGACCACAGGAAAAACCATAGCCTTGACTAGACGGACCTTAGTCGGCAAAGTAATGTCTCTGCTTTTGAATATACTATCTAGGTTGGTCATAACTTTTCTTCCAGTAAGTTCTGCCTAAAAGAGACTTTGCAAAAATGAGACATTCTCAGCAGAAAGAGACTGGAGATGAACATTCTGTTGCAGAAACTGCAGGACAGCCACAAGCTGCAAGCAGAACTGGAGGCTAGGCCTGAGATGAGGGACCTGTGGTCAGAAGGTCAAGAGCAGAATGTGCACAAAAACCACGAAAATGACCACAGGAGAGAGCTTTAATCTTGTGCACAGGCAGAATCAACTCCCAGTAGGTCCTGCAAAAGCCAAGCACTGAGACCCTCCCTGCTCCACAGCCCTCCTCCCTTCTCTCCCCTCCTTCTATTGTTGTGACAGCCTACACGGGTGAAAAGGCCCACTGGGAAAATTAAGGAAAGGAGCTGCCTTTCTCATCCTACCACTGGGTTCAGGTCTGAAGCAGAACAAGTTGGAGGAGATGAGAAGTTTTCATCTGGTAGGAGTTTTCAGCACTCATTTCTACACTGGACTGATCCCACAGTCACTGAAATAAGCCTTTCTATCTAAAAGTGATCAGGGTGTATTTTTGGTATATGTGAATCATCAGAAAAGTCATGTGAATGAAAATTCAAGGGAAAGAAGAAAAACAGTTGATTGAAGACATTTAAAGAAATAACGCAGTGAGAGGAAGAAATAAGTTCACTTTCTCTGTGTGTGTGTGTGTGTCTGAGTTGCTCAGTCGTGTCCGACTCTTTGTGACCCCATAGACTGTAGCCCACCAGGCTTCTCTGTCCATGGAATTCTCCAGGCACAAATACTGGAGTGGGTTGCTGTGCCATCCTCCAGGGGATCTTCCAACCCAGGGATTGAACCCGAGTCCTAAAGTCCTATTTGTTCACCATAATGACTATACAATTACATGTTGTGTATGGGTGTGTATGACAAATGCACACATGGATATTCTGTGTGAAAATAGTCTTTTTCTCTTTTCTGGGATAATACCATACACACACACATACAAACGTGTGTTAGTAACCCGAGTCCTAAAGTCTTATTTGTTCACCATAATGACTATACAATTACATGTTGTGTATGGGTGTGTATGACAAATGCACACATGGATATTCTGTGTGAAAATAGTCTTTTTCTCTTTTCTGGGACAATACCATACACACACACATACAAACGTGCGTTAGTGCCACAAGAAGAATCAAAATTAATACACGAAAACTAGAATCATACAGGCCATATTCAAGGAACTCAAAACAATAAAATTAGAAAAAATTATTTATATATTAGAGCAATGCAGTTCCCCTGCCAAAAGCCATAAAAGGGAAAGAAAACAATTAAAGAATTCAACTTGGAAATCCTCGAGCATTCTTTTAAAAAGCCTCACTCTGGAAAATTTTTGTAAACAATGGTTGTGCTCGTTCTAAAAATGAAATCCATCCTAGTATCCACTGACAGATTCAGGCCAAATTTCATGAGGGATTGGGTACTGAGGTTAACAAAAGACTGCCACTAAAACTTGTGCTGCTGAAAGTCTAAGATTGTTTAGTGAAAAAAGTGAAAGTGCCAGTTGCTCAGTTGTGTCTGACTCATTCACTCAGTCGTGTCTGACTCTTTGCGACCAATGGACTACAGCCCACCAGGCTCCTCTGTCCATGGAATTCTCCTGCCAAGAATACCGGGGTGGGTACCCATTCACTTCTCCAGGGGATCTTTCCAATCCAGAGGTCAAACTCAGGTCTCCCACATTGCAGACAGATTCTTTACCATCTGAGCCAACTGTTTGGGCAGAGACAACAGGAGATCAGGGGGCAGTGGCAGTTGGCCCTAACAGTCAGAGCAGAATGACCGCAAGGGAAAGGGGAGGTGCATTTGGCACACAGCAGAGAACCAGAAGCTGAGCTGCAGTCTTAGAAAGAAGGGGGAATGGCCGGCTTTAAGTTTTAGCCTTTTTTTTATCTCACTAAAGCTTACAGAACTCACTGGTAGTCTAAGAAGCAAGAGCTTGTCCTGGGAGGAAGGTCTAGTGAAACAGAAAAGATATGCTGGTTAATTGAGAAGTTTTGCTTGTGCTATTATGTAAATACATCTGTATAGCCAGTCGGCATTTTTCTTTTCTCATTTGTAATATACTTTCCCCTTAATCAAATATATTCTGAGAGTTACTGATTCACTTTATCTATGAAAAGTGAAAACTGATTTATAATGAGTCACATTTTATATTCTAATCTATCCCAGATCTCATAGATTAAAGAAATAGATACTGTGTCATCTGAACCACGATTCTCATTTGTGTTCTCAGGTACATTGATAAACAGAGTATCATCAATATACACAAAGATTCAAACCTTGTTTTTCCTGCTGATTCAGCTTTTCTATAGATTTCATGAATATTTTTTACTGTTCTGAAATACAAATACCTTGAATCTATACCTTAAATTTAATACTATAATTATTTTTTATGTTTTCAACTAGGACATATACGATAACATTTATTAACTTAGGAAAATAAACAAGAAAGATGTTGGATTCCATGACAGCAAGCAACCTTCATTCTATAATTACACTGTCAATAAAAAATGCTTTTGGTGTGAGAGGGATTTATGGGACTCTGTACTTTCTACTCAGATTTTTCTGTGAATTTAAGATTATTCATAATGTCTATTAAAAATACATTTAAAATGCTATTTGGCATTGAAAGTCAAACCTCATGTCAGGTAATTAACCATCTCCTCTAATTGCCAGATGACCAGTACTGTTCACAGATTACCTGGGAGAATCAGTACCAGCTGTATATTCAAATGGTGCTGCTCTCAGATGAACAAGGGAAAAAATAGGTTGTATATTTTGATTCAAAAAGATGCATTAAATCAGCAGACAGATATAAAGGTCACAAAGAATGTTGAAAGATACCATCATTCCTTCAATATAGTTAATGCCTTCTTAATAAATGATACGAGCTAAAAATTTATAGAGTACTTACTCTGAGCTAAGTAGAATTATTATCCCTATCTTACTATGGAGGGAGGGAAGGCTAAGAAAAAAGATAAGTGAATGAACCATTTAAGGCCACCCAAGGAGGAAATCTTAAGAGACCAGACTCAAATCCACTGTCTGTCTTCAGGGGCTGCACACTTACATACTACAGATAGACCTCTACCCTTGACAAATCACACATGCTGAAAAAGAAACCAGGTATCAACTTTAAATGACAACTGGCTATTATCATTACCTCCTCTTACTACTGATAACTTCTCTAAACAATAAAATATTGGACTAGTGTGTTCTCATGAATTCTCTACAAATAATTTCAAACATAATATTTACAGACAGCATTTTCTAACAGAAACACATAACGACTATTTGCTTTTAAATCACTTTGGACAGTAGATAAAGATGAGGCAGGCTTCTCGCCTCCTGGCCAGATTATATACAAACTTAACCAGAAGGAGGCAGTCTGTGTTCCCCATGAAATAGCTATTAAAGTTCCCTAAACTGTACACTCAGCTCCACTGAGTTTACTCGTTGAAACGGATTTTGTTTTTACTTTAGGACATACACGACCTTGAGCTGAGAAAATCTGGGCTCTATAAATCAGGATTCTTTTGAAACTACTTCCTCAGCAAATTGGGACTATGTGGTAATATGATACAAGAGGGAATAAACAAGAAGTATATTTGTGCGGCTGAAATTATAGAAAGGGTAAGTGGTTAAGACAGAGTTGCAACATAAGCTGTGTCTGTACGTGCTCCATGAAGTGGACAGTTGGATCTATTACACAGATAAGCCAAGCTAAAAGACCACTTTTCCTTCAATTATATGGATATTTCAAACAATATAATGTCCTCAGCTTACAAATTTCAGCAACTGCTGATCTTGACCTCTTTGTAGCCCTTTGGTAGTCTGCTACTTGGAGAAATTTAAGTGAGGAAAAAATTCCAAATTCACAGGAAAAAATATAATAGTGTAGAATGCCCACTTATGCCAGCCTGGGGTTCTGGTTGCCAGCAGTTTCTACACTGAATCTTACAACCATAAGTTTCTGAAGCAGCAGACTTTGCAGAAGCTGGTTCCACTTACAGGATGGAAAACTGTGAAAGGTGCATATAGTGGAAGAGAGTAGCCCTGCTTTTAAAAGAAATATTCAAGCTTCAATGTTACTTGTCCAGGGTTCAAGGAATCTTCATGCACTGAATGGAAGGCAGGCCCACAGTGAAAGTGCTAAGCGTAATGAAAAAGATGTAATACAGTAGGCACAAGAAAGAAAACCGGAGTTTTCGGTCAGAATGACCAGGATGCTTTGTAAATTAGATGGCGAGTATCTATTTCAAATCCATCAAATAAGATGGGGATAAATGAGAACAAAGACGTCTCAGAGGTGGAAGCAGAGATGCTGGGAACAGTGATGTGAGTTGTGAAGCACTGATACTGAGTCTTTCCGACTCACATTGTATTAGCACACTCAGAATGAGACCTGCTGCTGGGAGTCTTTGCTGCACACTTGCTGAATGAATGAGAATTAAATACTACTCTGATATGCCGCACTACGGGAGGAGATGGGAGATGATAAAGAGACATCACCAGGAAGTAGAATATGAAGGACACCAATGTTAGGTTAAAGGCTGTGAAGGGTATCCAGTAGGCAAGGAAATTTTAAAATTTTTTGAGAAAAGAAGTAATATAAATGGAACTATGCTTTAAAAGATTGTCTAGTCACCAGACATAAAATGAATTATGCGGCAAAGAGAATTGAGAGTCTACAGCAAATTCCAAGTGAAATGAAATGAATATTTAAACCAAGGAATATGATACACAGAGACGAGAAAATGAATGCAAAAATTTGACAAAGATTGACAAATGATTAATAGTGATTTAAATAAAGAATGAAGGGAAAGACTGATAAGTTTTAGGATTAAACCTAATACTCCACATTTTAAAAAACACAGGAAGATGAAAAGATTTTATTATGTGCATTTGTTTTGCTCTAAGGCAATCTGGAGTAATAGCAATAATGAATGATAATAGTGATGATGATAATGTACCAATAATAGCCAAAAACTTGACAGCATTTAGCAGGTGCCAAACCATGAACTAAATGACTTACATGTGACTGAGTTCAGTAGATCTAGATTGGAGTGTAATAAACACACACAAGAGATAGCCTCGGCCAGAAGGTTTGACTAGAGAAAACTGTTGTTTTATTTTTTGAGAGTAAAAAATGCCACTCTTCCTGACAAGAGAAGAAAATAAGAGGTAAAGCATATTTAAATGTCTAGTCACTTTTAAAAAAACATTACTCTTATTGCTAATGGAAAGGGCAGTTTATAAGGAGTTTTTAAGGAGAGGAGGAGGTTATTTGTTCCATTGTGCACTCAGTCATGGAAGGCTAATACAGCCTGGAAGTGATACACTGTGGTCAGTAGGACTCACAGAACTAAATCGTGGTCTTGAGATCAGGATCAGAATTATGACTCTTGAAATGTAAACCAGAAGGTTAAAAATATACCCTGGAGTTTACTTCTAATTTTTCAAGGTATACATCTTTTCTTCCCAACTAAATTATAATCCATATCAAGACATGGGAACTATTTCTTTAATATGTTCTATGACTTCTCACACAGTGCTGGACACTCAGTTATGCTAGATACATTTTTCTTGTGGGTTTTTTTTTTTTTGGCCATACCTTGGGGCCTTAGCAGAGAAGGCAATGGCACCCCACTCCAGTACTCTTGCCTGGAAAATCCCCTGGACAGAGGAGCCTGCAAGGCTGCAGTCCATGGGGTCACTAAGAGTTGGACATGACTGAGCAACATCACTTTCACATTTTTCTTTCATGTATTGGAGAAGGAAATGGCAACCCACTCCAGTGTTCTTGCCTGGAGAATCCCAGGGACGGGGGAGCCTGGTGGACTGCCGTCTATGGGGTCACACAGAGTCAGACACGACTGAAGCAACTTAGCAGCTTAGCAGTGGGGCCTTAGATCCCACTTAGATGTGGGCTCTTAGATCCCCGACTAGGGATTGAACCCTTGCCTTCTGCAGAGGAAACATGGGAGTGTTAGCCACTGGATCACCAGGGAAGTCCTAGATACATGTTTTAAGAAAAACCTTAGAAGATTTTCTCACCAATTAACTAAAAGCAAACACAGTGGTTCTAGGGGGCTTTCCCGATGGCTTAGTGGTAAAGAATCTGCCTGCAATGCAAGAGAAGCAGGAGACACCGGTTCAATCCTTGAGTTGGGAAGATTTCCTGGACTAGGAAATGACCACCCACTCTAGTATTCTTGCCTAGAGAACTCCACAGACAGAGACTTGCAGGCTACAATCCATGGAGCTATAAAGAGTCGGTCATGACTGAGAAACTGAGCAAGCAAGCAGTTCTAATTCTGATAAGGTGCTGATCCTGCTATTGCTAAGTCACTGCAGTTGTGTCCAACTTTGTGTGACCCCAGAGACGGCAGCCCACCAGGCTCCCCCATCCCTGGGATTCTCCAGGCAAGAACACCAGAGTAGATTGCCATTTCCTTCTCCAATGCATGAAAGTGAAAAGTGAAAGTAAAGTCGCTCAGTCATGTCCGACTTCTAGCAACCCCATGGACTGAAGCCTACCAGGCTCCTCCATCCATGGGATTTTCCAGGCAAGAGTACTGGAGTGGGGTGCCACTGCCTTCTCTGATAAGGTAAATACCCTAATAAGGTAAAAGTCAACTTTAAAAAGTTGCTGCTGCTGCTGCTGCTAAGCCACTTCAGTCGTGTCTGACTCTGGGCGACCCCACAGACGGCAGCCTACCAGGCTCCTCTGTCCCTGGGATTCTCCAGGCAAGAACACTGGAGTGGGTTGCCATTTCCTTCTCCAAGGCATGAAAGTGAAAAGTGAAAGTGAAGTTGCTCAGTCATGTCCGACTCTTAGCAACCCCATGGACTGCAGCCTTCGAGGCTCCTCCATCCATGGGATTTTACAGGCAAGAGTTGGAGTGGGTTGCCACTGCCTTCTCTGAAAATAAAAAAGCACTACATTTAAATCACTACCAATCCTGATAAGCCTATTAAATTAGAAACCTATCCACACCTAATGAGCTTCCCTGGTGGCTCAGACAGTACAGTATGCCCGCAGTGAGGGAGACCTGGGATCAATCCCTGGTCCGGAAGAGTCCCTGGAGGAGGAAATGGCAACCCACTCCAGTATTCTTGCCTGGAAAATCCCAAGGACGGAGGAGCCTGGCAGGTTACAACCCATGAAGTTGTAAAGAGTCAGACATGACTGAGCCACTTTACCACACCTAAATCTCCACTGGGCCAAGAAGCAAGGCCCTCTGGTATTTTGATTCACAAACTGGACACTGAAGGGACCATCTGCTGTGTAATGTCCAAAAATCAAAGTCTATGTTGGGCTATTTTTCAGCATCATAATTTTTTCTTATAATGGTATATCAAGTATCTTCCTATATATAATAATGTCAATTTCCAATTGCAAAGAGAACTTTAGTGAGTACATTCCAGTGGTATACTTGAATGTAACACTTGTAACATGATATATTATTTACCTAATGCTTGCTATTTTCAATTTTAAAGATATAAATTGCTAATTTGCAAAATATACAATGAGATCAAACCTCCCTGGTGGTCCAGTGGCTTAGACTATGCACTCCCAATGTTAGGGGCCAGAGTTCAAGCCTGGGTCAGGGAACTATATCCCACATGCCACAAGTGAGACTTGACACAGCCAAACAAGTATTTAAAAATACATATATAATATGTATATATATACATATATATGAGATGAAAATATGGAAAGGGAAAGGTATCTTTGAGGATGTAAAGAAGAGTAGGTGAAAAGAATAGCAAGAGCAGGGCCAACATACAGTAGAGAGCTCCAGGGACAGCTAAATGATCAGGAGGTCTTTCATAATTACATATGAATGAGGCACAGTGTTCTCAGGCCAAAAAAAAAAAAGAGAAGGAATAAAAGACTGGAAACAAACTGCACTCTATTCTAGTAAGCACTGTAACCTCCCAGCTGCTGTTCTACCAATGACTAAAGTCCATTCTAAAGTGTTTCTAAAATATTTTTTCCTCTCTCTTTGGCTATCTTTAAGGAGCCCAAGAAGAAATGCCCAGATAAAGCTGAATGTGAATCATACTCATTGATAAACAATTAGGAGGCTTTGGCTAAAAAACATCCCTCAAGCATGGACTTAATTAATCAATTAGATTAATTAGAAGTATTTTACCAAAGACTGGTCAGTTCTGAACTGGAGATGCCTCTTAGCCATCTGAACAAGATGTTTCATTTATTTATAAAACAGGTGCTTGTTGCAGCATGCTGCTGCTGCTGCTAAGTTGCTTCAGTTGAGTCGACTCTGTGCGACCCCATAGACGGCAGCCCACCAGCATGACCATAGCTTAAATCACTGTCTGGCAATATACCAGCTGTTTAGTTACTCCCTATCAGAATCAGAGAATTCAGCATAGTTGCCTGTTGTCTTTTATCTTTCAAGACAGATCCTAGGAATCCATTCTTCCATTTAATTTTTCATTCATACACACATATATTAAAAATAATCATTGAGCACTCTCTGTCCATTTCAATATATTACTGAACAGCTTTGGAGAAAATTTTATATGGATACCAATTTATACAACAAACTTATGACTTCTGGCTTTAAGTCTATGCAGTGTTACTCGGCAATAATTTATAGTAAAACATCAAAAATGTGAACTCATAATTGTGAAAATGATCACAATTTAGAATTTAAAAATCTGATTTTGAGGTTATATTACTTTATCTTTACATACTAAATCAATTGGGAGCAATGTCAATAAAATTACTGAAAAAGATGCCTCCTTCCTAAACTAACAATATTCTGGCATCCGTCCATGGATGAAAGTGCCTTTGTGGGATCCAGGTAGGAAACTGGCACAGTCTAAAAAGGAGTGAGGAAGGAAACGGCAACCCACTCCAGTCTCGCGCCTGGAGAATCCCATGGACAGAGGAGCCTGGCAGGCTACAGTCCATGGGGCTGCAAGGAGTCTGACAAGACCTAAGCACTAAACAACAAAGAAGGAGCAGAGCCATTTGGGAAAGGCAGGCTTACAATCAGGTGGCAGACTCGATGGCCGTGGTCTTGACTCTAGATCTGGAAACCGCTCTACACTGAGGACTTGACTGCAGCACCATCTGGCCCTGGTTCTTCACCAGCACCACAGGCCAGGGAACCTGGGAGGAGGCTCCCCCACTGTGCTCCTCGTAATAGGAGTAGAGACCTCACCAAGGTCCCCTGTGGCCCTAGATGTGGCCCAGGAACCGGCTCCAGCTCCTCAGCTGTGATCTAAGCACCTGGAAGGACACTGAATTAGACGTCACCCAGGGACAAGGGAGACTTTGCGGATGTCCATGAGCCCAGCAGAGACATTTGAGCATACTATTCAGGAGAGGACAAAAAAAAAAAAAAGCCCACACAGGCTGCACTGGAGAGGCTAAGAAGAACCGTGTGACTTCACAGCATCATTTCTACCGCAGGCGGCAGAGCTCTGTGCCAAAACAGGCCTTCTGGACCCATGATTTCTCGCGTGGGGAAAAGTGAGAGCCGATGGGTGAATGCCCAGCCTCCCAAGCCATGCAGGATGCTGCCGAAGAAACCCATTCCTCTCCCCCCTCATCAGGGCACTGAATCAGGAGCTGTGCAACTAGGGGGCCCTAGCAGCTGGGAGAGCAGCAGCTGCGGCTCAGGGCAGGGTGCATTAGGAGGATAAAGCTCCTACGGGCTGCATCAGAGACTCCATCAGCTGGCCTGCCCAGGGGCCACAGGGGATGCCTCGTCTGTGCAGTCCCAGGGGTACCACCAGCACTTCACTCATCTCAACCATAGCCACCTTTGCTGGGTGGCCAGCTCCCGGCACACATTCCCAAGGGCGACCTGGGTGGCCTTTCCTTTCCACGGCGGCTGAGTATCGTAGAAAGCTGGCCTGACTCAGCAGTCCTGGGAGAGATGGTCCTCGGGGAAGCAAAAGCTAGGTTCTCCAACACACAACCAGGCTCCACAAGATGGAGAGATGACAGACCAGCCTACAATTTTGCCACAAGAGTGGGAAAGACATACAGAGCAGGTGCAGCCGCAGAAGGACCGAGAAAGCCTCAGAGTCACTAACAGGATTGATGGAAGGTATTTCTCTCTCGAAGTCAGGCAGTAAAGACTGCAGCAGATGACGGCTCCTTGAAATGTGAAGACAGCAAAGACAGACTTCAAGGAACAAGAAGAAAATCAATGAAATGAGAAACTAGCAAAGAAAAAAAAATTCAAGTAACTGACCCCAAAGACATGGAGATCAGCAATTTATCTAATAAAAAATTTGAAGTGCTGAAAGAAAAACAAAAAAGCCAAAACAAGAATATCCTCCACAGCAAAGTTGTCCTCCAGAAATGAAGGAGAGAGAAAGACTGCCCCAAACAAAGGCTGAAGGAAGCCATCACCATCCAAGAAAGGCTAAAGGAGTGCTTCCAGCTGAAACGAGGATCCTAATCAGCAACATGAAAACATGCAAAAGGACAACACACTGCTAAAGCTTAGCATACAGTCAAATCCAGAACACTCCAATGCCACAATACGGTGCTGTGTTAACCAGTTAATACTAGTAAAATGTTTAAAGGACAAAAGTATTGAAAATAACTATAGCTACAACAAGTTGTTAGTGAATACATAGCATAAAAATAGGTAAATTATGACATCAAAAACATTAAAAATGGCATTAATACTAAGTTTAAAAAGGGAGAAAAAGACAAATATTGCTGATGTTATTTATGTGTGAAATCTACAAAAGCTGAGATCATGGCAACAGAATAGAATGGGGGCTGCTAACAGCTGGGAGTTGGGGAAAATGGAGAGATACTGGTAAAAGAGTACAAACTTCCACTTATAACACAAATAAGTGCATCATGATGTCTATAGTTAACAGTACTATCTTTATACACTTGAAAACTGCTAAGAGAGTAAATCCTGAAAGTTCTTACCCTGCCCATCCTTTATACAGTAATTATGTGAGAGACATTACTTTGCCGACTAAGGTCCGTCTAGTCAAGGCTATGGTTTTTCCTGTGGTCATGTATGGATGTGAGAGGTGGACTGTGAAGAAGGCTGAGCGCCGAAGAATTGATGCTTTTGAACTGTGGTGTTGGAGAAGACTCTTGAGAGTCCCTTGGACTGCAAGGAGATCCAACCAGTCCATTCTGAAGGAGATCAGCCCTGAGATTTCTTTGGAAGGAATGATGCTAAAGCTGAAACTCCAGTACTTTGGCCACCTCATGTGAAGAGTTGACTCATTGGAAAAGACTCTGATGCTGGGAGGGATTGGGGGCAGGAGGAGAAGGGGACGACCAAGGATGAGATGGCTGGATGGCATCACAGACTCAATGGACACGAGTCTGAGTGAACTCCGGGAGATGGTGATGGACAGGGAGGCCTGGCGTGCAGCGATTCATGGGGTTGCAAAGAGTCAGACACGACTGAGCAACTGAACTGAACCTTATTTTGGTAACCAGTTCATGAGGGAAACATCCGTCATTATGCTGTACACCTTAAACTTACACACTATGTCAATTATATCTCAAAATAGATGAAGAAAATATATATATTTTTTCAACTGACCATTGAAATAATGCTGAAGAAAATAAATTCTCTTGAATTATTTTCATCTTTTTCAAATATTTCTTAATCTTTATTTTCAGTCTTTAAAACATATCTACATATGACCTATTTGACCTTTTTAAAAAGTTGCTATATAGAGCAGGGTAGCTAGGGGGCTGAGATGAGGGGTGGGGATTAGTGATAAAAGTAAGGATTTTAAAATTAGCTCTGTAAAAAATATTGATGAGAACTGGCAAAATTCTTTTCTATTCAACCAATCCAGCAACAAATAAATATCTCCTTTTCTTCTGCTATGTAGCTGATTAATGTCACAATACAGGTTTAACAGAGCAATACAGATTTAAAGTTCCTAGTGACTGACTAACTTCGGAATAATACAAAAGAACTTCACGATGGGAAAAATTAACCTGACTCTTCAGTGATGAATAGAAACTGCCAGATGAAGAAGGGAAAGGTCCAGATGGAAAGGAATAATCTGTGAAAATTTACTAGCCTTTGGGAATGGCATGTTCTGAGCCATCAGTCAAAGAGATAAATACTGTGGCCAAGAGGCCAGGGGACTGGGTAGGCAATAGACACTTACACACCATGTGTAAGATGATAAATAATTGAGACTTCATTGAGTAGATTATGGGAAGCAAGCAGAGATTTTAAGCAAGACATTAACACTTTTGCTTTCTGCTCTAAGAAAATAACTGGGAGCAAATGGAGGAAAACATGGAATGGGAGGAGATGAGAGGCAGGAAGCTGTTTCTTGAAATAGACAAGACCATTCAGATGATACCACTCTTATGGCAGAATGTGAAGAGGAACTAAAGAGCCTCTTGATGACAGTGAAAGAGGAGAGTGAAAAGGCTGGCATAAAACTCAACATTCAGAAAGGGAAGTTCATGGCAGCCACTCCCATCACTTCATGGCAAATAGCTATGGAAATAGTGACAGACTTGACTTTCTTGGGCTCCCAAATCACTGTAGGTGGTGACTGCAGCCATGAAATTAAAAGATGCTTGCTCCTTGGAAGAAGGAAACCTAGCCAGCATATTCTATGACAAACCTAGACAGCATATTTAAAAGCAAAGACATAGCTTTGCTGACAAAGGTCAGTATAGGCAAAGCTATGGTTTTCCCAGTAGTCATGTATGGATGTGAGAGTTGTACCATAAGGAAGGTTGAGTGCAGAAGAACTGATGCCTTTGAACTGTGGTGCTGGAAAAGACTCTTGAGAGTCCCTTGGACTGCAAGGAAATCAAACCAGTTAATCCTAATGGAAAGCAGTCCTGAATATTCATTGGAAGGACTGATCCTGAAGCTAAAGTTACAATACTTTGGTCACCTGATGCGAAAAGCTGGCTCACTGGAGAAGGGGGTGTCAGAGGACGAGATGGTTGGATGGCATCACTCACTCAAAGGACGTGAGTTTGAGCAAGCTCAGGGAGATGTGAAGGACAGGGCAGCCTGGTGTGCTAGAGTCCATGGTGTCGCAGAGTCAGACACAACTGAGTGACTGAACAACAACAACATTAGCTGAGAATCTAAAGTAAGGCAGTGATAGTTGAACAGAGCAGTGGTTCTATTCAGAGACAGAATTAAGTGAAATGTTACAACTGGATGAATGTCAAAGTGAAGAGGGAACGAAACAGAAGAGAACGGGTGAAGAACACACAGAATGAAATAGAATGGAGATGGATTGGGACATGATGGACTGTTGGAAAAGTGGTAAACCTATTAATGGATATCACTGAAACAGGAAGATCAATACAGACTGGATAATAAAAAAAGGAATTTGGTTTTAGCCATGTTAAGATGCCTGTGGAAAATCCAGTAAATACATCAAAAGAAAGAGAGAAACACAAAACTGGATCTCAAAGAGGAAATGATGATAGACTAATAGATTAATACAAATTTGAACAGGCAAAGTGAAGACATGGTAATTTACGTCATACTGGTGGATGAGATGATGCTGTAAGTCAAAAGAGAAGACCCAGAATGAACAGTGAGAAATCTAAAATTTCTAGGGGGCAGGCAAAGGATTAACAAAAGCCAAAGGTCCTATAGTTTAGCACAAAGTCCACTGAATAACAGACTTTTTTCTAGCATACCAGGAAATCAAGGATAAAACCGTCATATTAATCACAAATAGTAGCAAAAATACATAAAGGAACCCACCATCACATGTGTTGATATTGATGGAAGAATTAAGACTTTACCAATTGATACAAAGGTATTGAGCCAGTGGGGGGAGATTCAGGAATCCAGAACTGCCTCTCTCCACAACATCCACAAAGCATATTTATGCACAAAAAAACAATGCCTGAAGTGCCTAGGAGACTAAAGCACATGGGCTATTTTTAGGTGAGTTTGGGCTGGCTGACTGCATTGCAGAAAACTTGAATCATCTGGAGTGGTCACATTTTATCCTCAATTCTTTAGGTCTAATTGATTTTTAACTAAAACAGAACAATCCAAACAGGCTCCATCCTTGGAAGAGGTGTGCTTTTCTAATTGAAAGGAGCACTTTTGGGCCCATGACAGAGAAACTGGCCTGAGTCCTTACAAAGCCAAAAGCGCTATATTCTCCGCCACCACTGCACTAGATGAAACATCCAGGGACGGGGCTTTTGTCAGCGCAATTGCAGAGATGGAAGAGGTCAGTCGCTGGTACAGGCATTCTAACACAGAGTTGCTCACTGGCAAATGTGGCCCAATCTGTGTCCTCAAATTTAATCAAGGCTAAGAGGACTTGAGCAATTTCAAGTCCTATTTTGAGCTGTTTCAAATCTTAAAAGATGATGCTGTGAAAGTGCTGCACTCAATGTCCCAGCAAATTTGGAAAACTCAACAGTGGCCACAGGACTGGAAAAGATTGGTTTTTGTTCCAGTCCCAAAGAAAGGCAATGCCAAAGAATGATCAAACTACCACACATTTGCACTCATCTCACATGCTAGCAAAGTAATGCTCAATATTCTCCAAACCAGGCTTCAATAGCATGTGAACCTTGAAGTTCCAGATGTTCAAGCT
>SJYC01108267.1:0-49440 GCA_006408675.1 Madoqua kirkii
ATGCTAAAAACATGCCAACAAAGGTTCTCCAAAGGTCCGTCTAGTCAAGGCTATGGTTTTTCCAATGGTCATGTATGGATGTGAGAGTTGGATGGTGAAGAAAGCTGAGTGCTGAATAATTGATGCTTTTGAACTGTGGTGTTGGAGAAGACTCTTGAGAGTCCCTTGAACTGCAAGGAGATCCACCCAGTCCATCCTAAAGGAGATCAGTCCTGGGTGCTTATTGGAAGGACTGATGTTGAAGCTGAAACTACAATACTTTGGCCACCTGATGTGAAGAAGTGACTCATTTGAAAAGACCCTGATGTTGGGAAAGATTGAGGGCAGGAGTAGAAGGGAATGACAGAGGATGAGATGGTTGGATGGCATCACTGAATCAAACGACATGAGTTTGGGTAGGCTCCAGGATTTGGTGATGGACAGGGAGGCCTGGCATGCTGAGGTTCATGGGGTCACAAAGAGTCAGACAACACTGAGCAACTGAACTGAACTGAACTGATAAGGTTAAGATCCACCTTTGTACTTTTGCCTGTGGTATACATTTTTCCAGCATGATTTGTGGAAAAGATGGTCCTTTCTCCTTTAAATGATTTTGACATTCCTGTCAAAGGGTGCCAAATATGTGAAAGTTTTTCCTGGGCTTTCTATTATATTCCGTTTATCTACATGCCTGCCCTTATGCCAATAGCACCTGTTTTGTTTACTTTAGCCTTTTAGTAAGTTTTCAAATTATCTAGTATGAGTTTTCTAGCTTTGTTCTTTCTCAGAATTGTTTTGGATATTTTTGATCCCCCAAGATTCCACGTGAATTTCAAGATAGATGTTTCTATTCCTGAAAAAGAATCTATTGGGATTTTCATAGATATTGCATTGAATGTCTAGATTGCTTAGGTAGCACTGTAATTTTAGTAATATTAAATTTTCCTAGGCCAGGCCTTCAAGATGGTGGAGGTGTAAGCATTAGCAATCACCTTTCTCATCACAAATACATCAAAAATATATCTGCATTTGGAACAATTCCTAGAGAACTGAATGCTGGCAGCAAGACCTCAGACTTCAAAAAGAGTGTGCTAATCTCCACATAATGTGGTAAGGTAAAAGAAATAAGAAAAAGAAGAGACAAAGGAATCAAGATGGGACCTCAGTCTTTGGGAGGAAGCTGTGAAGGAGTAAAAGTTTCTGCACACACTCAGAAACCCCTCAGGGACAAGGATGGGAGGGGCTTCAGAGCCTCAGAGGAGAGCACAGCAGCAGATTTGTTGAAAGCAAAATGGAAAGCATTCTGTACAGAGATCATTGCTGACCAGCACTTCCCATTTGAGATGCTTGTCCGCTCCCCATTGAGGCAGGTGAAGGCTGGGTACTGAGGCTCAGGCTTTGGAGGTCAGACCCCAGGGAGAGGACTGGGGCTGACCGCCATGAAGAAAATCTGAGGGTGATAGTATGACACAGCTGAGGAAATCCAGGAAAAAACCTACACTTGCCAGAGAGGCAAGACATCACTGCCACTCAGACACTCTAACCCCGTGCCCTCACAGGTGGCAAGATATCACCTTTGCAAGCGTCAGAAGTAGGATGAATTGTGTCTGCAGTCTCTGATCCAGGAGGTGCACAGCCCAGCTGCTGCCTCCACCCACACCAATGTCAGAAGTGCAGCAAGCCACAGCTGGGTTCTCCAGTCCCAGAGGCGGGCATGTCAGCTGCCACATCTGCCTATAACACTGCCAGGAAGGGGCAAGATGCAGTTGCTGTTCCCAGCCCCAGAGGTGGGTCTGATGGATACCGGGGCTGCCACCAAGCTGTGAGCAGACTCAAATCATTGTTGACACTTTGGGGAGCCTTGCAGCCTGGCACTCCTGAGGAACCCACAGCCTGGGGCCAATTCAAAACGCGCCATAGGCTGTAGCAACTCCGTGCAGTACTCTGCCAATGCAGGCATTCCTCACACATCTCAGTTGTGTCTGCCATAACCCTCCCTCTCCCTGGCCCAGCTGAGCAAGTGAGCTGTAATCAGCCACTGCTTTCACATCCTCTTGTCTGGATGGGGAACAGATGATGGAGGGTGGCCTACAAACAGAGGTGGGATCAACCCAAAAGTGAGCACCAGGGGCTATGTGTCCAAAAGAGAGAAAGGAAATTTGCTAGTACCACTATAGGACCTTCCCTGGTGGCTCAGAGGTTAAAGCGTCTGCCTGGAATGCAGAAGACCGGGTTCAATCCCTGGGTCGGGAAGATCCCCTGGAGAAGGAAATGGCAACCCACTCCAGTACTCTTGCCTGGTGAATTCCGTGGAGGGAGGAGCCTGGTGGGCTGCAGTCCATGGGGTTGCAAAGAGTCGGACACGACTGAGTGAATTCACTTCACTTCACTTCACTATAGGAGCAGTGGATTAAATCTTTGCAATTGGCTTGGTAAACGATGCATCTGTAGAACATCAGAATAAAAAATGAGTGTTCCCACTTTTGAGGTTGTGGGCTTTGAGGGCAGCTGTGGACTCTAAAAGAAAGTATAAGCTGGAATGGGGCTTCTCTGGAACTCAGCAGTAAAGAATCCTCCTGCAGTGCAGGAGCCATCGGAGACATGGATTCAATCCCTGGGTCAGGAAGATCCCCTGAAGAAGGCATGGCAATCCATTCCAATATTCTTACCCAGAAAATCCCAATGACCGTGGAGCCTTTTAGACCACAGTCCACAGGGTCACAAAGAGTTGAACATGACTGAAATGACTGAGCATGCAAACATAAGTCGTCTGTAGCTCAGTCGTGTCCGACTCTTTGGGACCCCATTGACTTCAACATGCCAGGCCTCCATGACAATCACCAACTCGGAGTTTACTCAAATTCATGTCTATTGAGTCGGTGATGCCATCCAACCATCTCATTCTTTGTTCTCCCCTTCTCCTCCTGCCTTCAATCTTTCCAAGCATTAGGGTCTTTTCTAATGAATCAAATCTTCACATCATGTAGCCAAAGTACTGGAGTTTCTGTTTCAAACTCAATCCTTCCAAAGAATATTCAGACTGATTTCCCTTAGGATGGACTGGTTAGATCTGCTTGCAGTCCAAGGGACTCTCAAGAGTCTTCCCCGACACCAAAGTTCAAAAACATCAATTCTTCTGCACTCAGCTTTCTTTATGGTCCAACTCTCACATCCATACTTGACTACTAGAAAAACCATAGCCTTGACTAGATGTACCTTTGTTGGCAAAGTAATGTCTCTGCTTTTCAATATGCTATCTAGGTTGGTCATAACTTTTCTTCCAAGAAGTAAGCATGTTTTAATTTCATGGCTGCAGATTTTGGAGCCCAGAGAAATAGTCTGCCACTGTTTCCACTATTTCCCCATCTATTTGCCAGGAAGAGATGGGACTGGATGCCAAGATCTTAGTTTTCTGAATGTTGAGCTTTAAGCCAGCATTTTCACTCTTCTCTTTTCACTTTCATCAAGAGGCTTTTTAGTTCTTCACTTTCTGCCATAAGGGTGGTGTCCTCTGCATATCTGAGATTATTGATATTTCTCCTGGCAATCTTGATTCCAGCTAGGGCTTCATCCAGCCCGATGTACTCTGCATATAAGTTAAATAAGCAAGGTGACAATATACAGCCCTGACATACTCCTTTTCCTCTTTGGAACCAGTCTGTTGTTCCATGTTCAGTTCTAACTGTTGCTTCCTGAAACCTGCATACAGGTTTCTCAAGAGGCAGGTCAGGTGGTCTGCTATTCCCATCTCTTTCAGAATTTTCCACAGTTTATTGTGATCCACACAGTCAAAGACTTTGGCATAGTCCATAATGCAGAAGTAGATGTTTTTCTGGAACTCTCTTGCCCTGCTTCATTCTGTACTCCAAGGCAAAATTTGCCAGTTACTCCAGGTGTTTCTTGACTTCCTACTTTTGCATTCCAGTGCCCTATAATGAAAAGGACATCTTTTGGGGATGTGAGTTCTAGAAGGTCTTGTAGGTCTTCAAAAAACCATTAAATTTCAGCTTCTTCAGCATTACTGATTGGGGCATAGACTTGGGTTACCATGACATTGAATGGTTTGCCTTGGAAATGAACAGAGATCATTCTGTCGTTTTTGAGATTGCATCCAAGGACTGCATTTCAGACTCTTTTGTTGACTATTGAGAGAGTAATTTCCTAGGCAGGTTAATAAGAAGTCTGAAGTGAAGTGAAGTCGCTCAGTCGTGTCCAACTCTTTGGGACCCCATGGACAGTAGCCTACCAGGCTCCTCCCTCCATGGGATTCTCCAGGCAAGACTAGAGGTCCCCAAGGAGAGAGGGGTCTGGAATTCTCAAGGAGGAAGAAAGGACAAACTTTTTTCCTTCTCTACATTACTTAGGATTATATAACAATAATATATCCTGCCTGAGGACAGTCTCTGGATTAAACCCTCTGGCTAATTCTGTTATCTTAAAATGTAAATTATGGGAGTAAGTCTGGTGAGGTCTTTACAACCTCCAGACATTCTTTGGATTCATTGGAGTATATAACTTCATTGCTAACACTAGCAAGGGGGTACTCTTTCTGGCCCCTTCTGATGTCTATTTCAGAAGCTTTCTCTATCTCCTTTATACTTTAATAAAACTGTATTACACAAAAGCTCTGAGCAATCAAGCCTTGTCTCTGGCCCCGGATTGAATTCTTCTCCTCCAGGGGCCAAGAATCCTGGTATCTTCACGTGATTCAACAACAGCTTTTCACTGTGATGGCTACTCCACTTCTTCTAAGGAATTCTTGCCCACAGTAGTAGGTATAATGGTCATCTGAGTTAAATTCACCCATTCCAGTCCATTTTAGGTCACTGATTCCTGAAATGTCGAAGTCCACTCTTGCCATCTTCTGTTTGTCCGTTCCAATTTGCCTTGATTCATGGACCTAACATTCCAGGTTCCTATGCAATATTGTTCTTTACAGCATCGGACCTTGCATCTATCACCAGTCACATCCACAACTGGGTGTTGTTTTTGCTTTGGCTCCATCTCTTCATTCTTTCTGGAGTTATTTTTCCACTGATCTCCAGTAGCATACTGGACACCTACCAACCTCGGGAGTTCACCTTTCAGTGTCTTATCTTTTTGCCTTTTCATACTGTTCATGGGGTTCTCAAGGTAAGAATACTGAAGTAGTTTGCCATTCCCTTCTCCAGTAGACCACATTCTGTCAGACCTCTCCACCATCACCTGTCCATCTTGGATGGTCCTACAGGGCATGGCTCATAGTTTCACTGAGTTAGACAAGGCTGTGGTCCATGTGATTAGATCAAAATGGAATAAGGCAAAACCTGAGTGAGTCTGAGCTGAACCCACAGTGCCCACAGTACGTCCAGAGACCTTCCTGTTAATAGAAATATTTAAGGACTTCCTGAGTAGGTAGATTGGCTGGTGCTCACAGTGGGGTGAGGGTACTGACAGCTGAGGAAAATACTCTTACTATCACTTTTTCTATGTATATTTTTGTCATTTTTTGTTTCATTCTATTGTTTTTCTTTTATAATTCTTCCTTAATATTTATTATTTTACTTACTTTTTTCTTTTTTATGCTTTAATTCTAAATAAATTTACTTATTTTATTTTTTCCTATTTATAAAGTACTTTTTCATTATATTGCATTTTCCACATGTTTTAGATTTTGTATGTTTGCTATTCCACTTTTCTTTTTTTTTTTTTTTCATTTATGGTTCATTGGTTTGATTGCTCTCCTCTTCTTTGGTTCTTCTTTTTATTCTTTCTTTTTTCTCTTTTGTTTTTGTGAGTGTATGTTTGTGGGTTTCTCTGTGTGTTTTTGTTTGTTTAGCTTTGCTTTTACCATTTGTCTTAGGGTTTTATCTGTCCTTTTTGGTTTGTATGTTTGTTTGTTCAATTTTTTTTCTTTTTCTTTCTTGCTCTTTCTCTTCTATACTGTGTGGCTTGTGGAGTCTTTGTACTCCAGCCAGGTGTTGTACCTGAACCTCTGAGGTGGAAGACCTGAGTCCAGGATGTTGATCATTAGATCACTCCCAACTTCATGGAATATTCACTGGCAAGAGCTCTCTCAGAGGCCTCCATCTCAACACCAAGACCTGGCTCCACTCAAAGTCCAGCAAGCTACAGTGCTAGATGCCTCACACACAAAACTAGCAAACCAGGGCACAAACTCACCCAGTAGACAAGCTTCCCAAAGCAATACTAAACTCAAAAACACCCCAAAACACACTGCATATAGCACTGCCCTAAGAGAGACAAGATCTAGCTCTACCCACCAGAACACAGACACCAGTCCCTCTTCAGCAGGAAGCCTTCACAAGGCACGAGGCCAACCCCACACACTTAAGGTAGACTCCACAAGTAAAGGGAACTGTGACCTTGCAGCATGCAGAAAAGAGACCACAAACATAGTAAATTAAACAAAATTAAAAGAGAAACATGCAGCAGATGAAGGAAAATGGTGAAAACTCACAAAAGCAAATAAACAAAGAGGACAGAGGCAGTATATCTGGAATAGAATACAGAGTAATGATAGTAAAGATGATGTAAAATCTCAGAAATGAAATGGAGGCACAGATAAATAGAATGAAGGCACGAATTGAGAGGATATTTAACAAGGACAAAGAAGAAGTAAAGCATACACAATCAGCAATAAACTACACAATAACTGAAATTGAAAATACTCTAGAGGGAACCAATAGCAGAGTAACTGAGGCAGATGAATTGATAAGTCAGTTGGAAGATAAAATGGTGGAAGTAACAGAAGCAGAGCAGAATAAAGAAAAAAAGAATAAAAAGTAATGACTCTCAGAGACACCTGGGACAACACTGAGTGCACCAATACTCAAATCATAGGGGTCTTAGAAAAAGAGGAAAAAAAGGAATATGAGAAAATACTTGAGATTTTAGTGAAAAACTTCCATAACATGGTAAAGCCACTAGAGTTGAGGAAGCCCAGAGAGTCTCATACAGGATAAGTCCAAAGAGATACACATGAAGACACATATTGAGCAAACTAACAAAAATTAAATGCAAAGAACAAATATTAAAGTAGCAAGGAAAAGGCAACAAATAACATAAGGGGGAATCCTCATACGGTTGACAGCTGAGCTTTCAGCAGAAATTCTGCAGGCCAGAAAGAAGTGATAGGATATACCGAAAGTGATGAAAGAAAAAAAAAAAAAAACTACACCCAAAATTACGCTACCCAATAAGGATCTCATTCAGATTGGAAGGAGCGATCACACATTTATATACAAGCAAAAGTTAAGAGAATTCAGTGCCACCAAACAAGATTTACAGCAAAGGCTAAAGGAAATTTTCTAGACAGGAAACACAGCAGAAACACAAGATAAAGAAAAGACTTTTTTTAAAAAATCCAAACAATAAAGTAAATGTTAATATGAACATACATGACTGAGCAACTGAAAATATCATACATATCAATAATTACTTTAAATGTAAATGGAAAAAAATGTTCCAACCAAAAGACACAGACTGGCTAAATGAATAATAAAATAAAGCTCATATATGTGCTGTTTACAAGAGACCCAGTTTAGACCTAGGGACACATACAGACTGTAAATAAGTGACTGGAAAAAAAGATATTCCATGCAAATGGAAATCCAAAGAAACCATGAGTAACAATACTCATATCAGATAAAATATACTTTACAATAAATACCATTGAGAAACACAAGGAAGGATACTACATAATGATCAAAGACCAATCCAAGATGTAGATATAACAACTATAAATATACATGCACCCAACAAAAGAGTACAGCAAAATATAAGGCAAATATTAACTATAAAAGGGGAAACTGACAGTAACATAATAATAGTGGGAACTTTAATACCTCATTCATACCAAAGGATGAGAGAAAATAAGGAAATACAAGCCTTAAATGACACATTGGACCAGATGAACCTAATTGATATCTACAAGGCATTCCACCCAAAAGAAGTAGAATGCACTTTATCTCAAGCTAACCTGGAACATTCTCTAAGATAGAGCACATTTGGGGTCACAAATCAAGGCTTGGTAAATTTAAGAAAATTGAAATGATATCAGGCAGTTTTTTGTACCACAAATGTTATGTGACTGTATATCAGTTCTAGGAGAAAATTTGTTAAAAACACAAACAAATGGAGGCTAAACAATACACTTCTAAAATAACAAGAGGTCACTGAAAAATTAAAGAAGAAATTAAAAAATATCTTGAAACAAATTACAGTGAAAAAACAAATACCCCAAACCTATGGGACACAGCAAAAGCAGTGTTAGAGGGAAGTTCCTAGCAATAGAAATCTACCTTAATAAATGAGAAAAATATCAAATAAACAATCTAACCTTACCCCTAGAGCAACTAGAAAAAGAAGAACAAAATTCCCAAAGGTAATAAAAGGAAAGAAATATAAAGATCAAAGCACAAATAAATAAAAAAGAAAACAATAGGAAAGATTAATAAAACCAAAAACTAATTCTTTGAGAAGATAAACAAATTTGAGAAACTATTAACCAGACTCATCAAAAAAAGGATAAAACTCAAATCATTAAAATTATAAATGAAAAATGAGAAGTTATAGTAGACAATGCAGAAATACAAAAGATCATAAGAGTATTATGTGCAACTAAATGCCAACAAAATGGACAATACTGAAGCAATGGACAAATTTTTAGAAAAGGTAAACTTCTAAGACTGAGCAAGAAAGAAATAGAAAAAATGAACCAATCAATCACAAGCACTGAAATAAAAACTGTGATCAAAAGTCTTCCAAAAGCCTAGGGCCAGATGGCTTCAAAGGTGATTTCTATCATATTTTTAGAGAAGAGCTAACATCTATTCTGCTCAAACTCTTCCAAAAAATTTTAGATGGAGGAAAACTCTCAAACTCATTTTACGAGGTCACTATCACCCTGATTACAGAACCAAACAAAGATATCACACACACACACACACACACACACACACACACACACACACACACGGACACAGACACAAAGAAAATTACAGGCCAACATCACTGAAAAACATAGATGCAAAAATGCTCAACAAAATTCTAGCAAGCAGAATACATATAATATGGTCAAGTGAGGTTCATCCTAGGGATGCAAGGATTCTTCAGTATACACAAATCAATCAATGTGATGACCCATATTAACAAATTGAAACTTAAAAACCATATGACCATCTCAATAAATTCAGAGAAACCTTTTGACAAAATTCAATGCCATTTTATTATAAAACACTCTCAGAAAATGGGCATACTACCTCAACATAATATAGGCCATATATGGAAAACCCACAGCAAACATTCTCAATGGTGAAAAACTGAAAGTATTTCCTCTTATGTCAGGAACAAGATAAGGATCCTCACTTTCACCACTGTTATTCAGTATAGCTTTGGAACTCATAACCATAGCAATCAGTGAAGAAAGAGAAATAAAAGGAACACAGATTATAATAGAAGAATTAAAACTCTGTTTGCAAATGACATGATACTATACATAGAAAACCCTAAAGATGCCATGAGAAAATCACTAGAGCTAATGAATGAGTTTAGTAAAGTCACAGGATACAAAATCAATACACAGAAATCACTTGCATTCCTATACACTAACAATGAGAAATCAGAAAAAGAAATTAAGGAAATATTCCCACTCACCATTTCAACAAAAAGAATAAAATACCTAAGAATATATCTACCTAAAGAGACAAAAGACCTGTATGCAGAAAACTATAAAAAATTGGTGAAGAAATCAAGGACAACACAAACAGATGGAGACATACATGATGTTCTTGGATTAGAACAATCAATATTGTAAAAATAATAGTACCCAATGCAATCCTTAGATTTAATGCGAAAATGCGATATATATTAAATCAACAGCATTTTTCATAAAACTAGAACAAAAAATTTCACAATTTCTGTGGGAAAACAAAAGACCCTAAATAGCCAAAGCAATCTTGAGAAACAGAAATGGACCAGGAGGAATTAACCTACCTGACTTCAGACTATACTACAAGCTACAGTCATCAAAGCAATGTGGTAGTGGCACAACAACAGAAATATAGACCAACAGGCAGAACACTTGATGATATAAATCAAGCAAGATGCTCTATGACCCGCTTCCTAGAGTAACAGAAATTAAAACAAAAGGAAACGAGTGGGACCCGAATGAACTTAAAAGCTTTTGCACAGCAAAGAAAAGTAAAAGCAAGGTGAAAAGACAACCCTCGGAATGGGAGAAAATAATAGCAAATGAAACAACTGACAAAGCATTAATTTCCAAAATATACAAGCAGCTCATACAGCTCAATACCAGAAAAACAAACAACCCAATCAAAAAGTGGGGAAAAGACCTAAACAGACATTTCTCCAAAGAGGACATACAGATGGCTAACAAGCACATGAAAAGATGCTCAACATCACTCATTATTAGAGAAATGCAAATCAAAACTACAATGACTTCACACTGGTCAGAATGGCCATCATCAAAAAGTCTACAAGCAATAAATGCTGGAGAGGGTGTGGGGAAAAGGGAATGCTCTTGCACTGTTGGTGGGAATGTAAATTGATACAGCCACTATGGAGGATAGTATATAGATTCCTTGAAAAACTAAAAATAAAATGACCATATGACCCAGCAATCCCACTCCTAGACATATACTCTGAGGAAACCAAAACTGAACAAGACACGTGTATCCCATTGTTCACTGCAGCACTATTTACAATAGCTAGAACATGGAAGCAACCTAGATGTCCACTGACAGATGAATAGATAAAGAAGTTGTGGTACATATACACAGTGTTATATTACTCAGTCATAAAAAGGAACACATTTGAGTCAGTTTTGATGAGGTGGATGAACCTAGAGCCTATTATGCAGAGTGAAGTGAGTCAGAAAGAGAAAGATGAACATCTTATTCTAACGCATATATATGGAACCTAGAAAAATAGTACTGAAGATTTTATTTACAGGGCAAAAATGGAAAAACAGCATAGGGAATAGACTTATGGATATGGGGAGAAGATGAGCTATATGGAAAGAGAAACATGGTAACTTACATTACCATATGTAATTGCCAACAGGAATTTGCTATATGGCTCAGGAAACTCAAACAGGGGCTCTATATCAACCTAGAGAGGTGGGATGGGGAGGGAGATGAGAGGGAGTTTCAAAAGGGAGAGGATATATGTATACCTATGGCTGATTCAGGTTGAGGTTTGACAGAAAACAGCAAAATTCTGTAAAACAATTATCCATAATAAAAAATAAATTATTTTTTAAGAAAAGAATATAGACCATTGGAATAAGATAGAAAGTTGAGAGATAAGCTTTTGCATTTATGGGGATCTTATGCCTGACATGAGAGGCAAGAATATACAAAGGAAAAAAGACAGCCTCTTCAATAATTGGTGCCTGGAAAACTGGACAGCTACATGCAAAGGAATGAAAGCAGAACACTTCCTAACACCATATACAAAAGCAAACTCAAAGTGGATTAAAGACTCAAATGTAGGGCCAGAAACTATAAAACCCTTAGAGAAAAGTATAGGCAGACCACTGCAGCAGATATATAGCAGGAACCTCTTTGAACCCACCTCCCAGAATAATGGAAATAAATACAAAATAAACAAATGAAGCCTAATTAAACATAAAGGCTTTTGCACAGAAAATGAAACTATAACCAAGATAAAGCAACAGCCCTCAGAATGGAAGAAAATAATTGTAAATGAAGCAACTAACAAAGGATTAATCTCCAAAATATATAAGCAGCTCATGTAGCTCAAATCAAATAAATGAACAACCCAATCAAAAAGTAGGAAAAAGACCTAAACAGACATTACTCTAAAGAAGACATACAGATGTCTAATAAACTCGTGAAAAGATGTTCAGTATTGCTCATTATTAGAGAAATGCAAATCGAAACTACAATGGGATTTCACCTCACACCAATCAGAGTGGCCATCATCAAAAAAATCTACAAACAATAAATGCTGGAGAAGATGTGAAGGAAAGGAACCTCTTACACTATTGGTGGAAATGTAAACTGATATAGCCACTATGGAGAATAGTATGGAGATTCTTTAGAAAACTAGGAATAAACTTATCTTATGACCCAGCAATCCCACTCTCTGGACATATACCCTGAGAAAACCACAATTCAAAAAGACACATAGAGCCCAATGTTCATTGCAGCACTATTTCCATTAGCCAGGTCATGGAAGCAACCTAGATGTCCACTGACAAATGAATGGATAAAGAAGTTGTGGTACATATATATAATGGAATATTGTTTTTGTTGTTTGGTTGCAAAGTAGCATCTGACTCTTTTGCAGCCCCATGGACTATAGCCTACCAGGCTCCTCTGTCTGTGGGATTTCCCAGGCAAAAATATGAGTGGGTTGCCATCTGTTTCTCCAGAGTATCTCCTTGACCCAGTGACTGGACCTGCTTCTCCTCTATTGGCAGTCAGAATCTTTACCACTGAACCACCAAGGAAGCCACAAATGGAATATTACTCAAGCCATAAAATGAACAAATTTGAGTTTGTTATACAGAGTGAAGTAAGTTAGAAAAACGAATATCATATGTTAATGCATATATATGGAATCTAGAAAAATGATATTGATGAGCCTATTTATAGGAAATAAAGGAGACACAGATGTAGAGGAGGAGCTTGTAGACACAGCAGGAGCAAAAGAGAGTGTAATGAATGCCAAAAGTAGCATTGACATATATATACTACCATGAGTAAAATAAATAACTAGTGGGAAGCTGCTATATAACACAGATAGCCCAGCACAGGGAACTCTACTCTATATTCCTCATTAACCTATATGAGAATAGAACCTAAAACAGAGTGAATTTATGCATATGTATAGTTTATTCACTTTGCTCTATGCCTGAAACTAATACAGTATTGTACATCAACTATATGCCAATAAAAATGTTTAAATCACATAAAATATTTCAGAATTAATCAAGAAAATGAAAGGCTTCTACTATGAAAACTATAAAACATAAAGAGAACCTAAATATTTTGTTCATATTTTCAAAATTTCAGCTGCATTTGTTGATTTTTTTTCCTTCAACTTTGCTGAATTAATTTATTAACTCTAGCAGTTTTTTTGTGTGTCTTTAGAATTTTTTATTTTTAAAATCATTTTGTCTGCAAACAGAAATAATTCTACTTTTCCAATTTGGGTGTACTTTATTACTTTTTCTTTCCCAGTTGCTCTGGCTAAAACTTCCAATATGTGTCCAATAGAAGGGTGAAAGTGGGCATCTTTGTTTTATTTCTGATCTTAGGAAAAAGTTCAGTCTTTTACCATTGAGAGTAAGTTAGCTGTGAGTTTTTAATACATTCTCTTTATTGTATTGAAGGTATTTCTTTCTATTCCTAGTGTTCTGAGTATTTTTATCATGAAAGGCTGCTGGATGTTATCAAATGTTTTTCTGCTTGAGTTGAGATAATCACGTGCTTTTTTCCTTCATGTTATTAACGCCATGCTGCTGCTGCTAAGTCGCTTCAGTCATGTCTGACACATGACGACCTTATAGGCGGCAGCCCACCAGGCTCCGCCGTTCCTGGGATTCTCCAATCAAGAATACTGGAGTGGGTTGCCATTTCCTTCTTCAATGCATGACAGAAAAAAGTGAAAGTGAAGTCGCTCAGTCGTGTCCGACTCTCAGCAACCCAATGGACAGCAGCCTACCAGGCTCCTCTGTCCATGGATTTTCCAGGCAAAAGTACTGGAGTGGAGTGCCATTGCCTTCTCCGATTAATAGCATAGTATTACATATTTTGGGTTTTTTGTATATTGAACCATCCTTGCACTTTAGGAACAAAACTCACTTGGTCTTGGTGTGTGTAATCCTTTTACTGTGCTATTGAATTCAGTTTGCCACTATTCTGTTGAGAATTTTTGTATCATATATTCATAAGAAATATTGATATGTAGTTTTCTTGTAGTTTTCTTTGTCTGGCTTTGGCATCAGGGCAGTGTTGGCCTCATGGAATGAGTTACAAACTGTTCCCATCTCTTCAAAGGTCTGGAAGAGTTTCAGGGTGATTGATGTTAAATCTTCCTTGAACATTTGATGGAATTCACCAGTTAAGTCATCTTGTCCTGAGCCTTTGTTATTGAGAGGTTTTTTTTAAAAAATTACTGACTCAGTCTCTTTGCTAGTTATAGATCTATTCTCCTCAGATTTTTAATATCTTCATGATTCGTTTCTGATAGGTGTATATTTCTAGTAATTTGTCCATTTCTCTAGATTATGCAATTTGTTGATATAAATGTTCATAGCATCCTATTATCTTTTTATTTTTTAAAAATTGGTAATATCTTCACTTATGTATTTCTGATTTTAATACTTTTAAGTCTTATCTCTCTTGCTCTCAGTCTAAACTAAAGGTTTGTCTACTTAGTTGATCTTTTCAAAGAACCAACTTTGATTTTGATGACTTTTTTCCTGTTTTTTTTCTCTTCTGCATTGTATTTATCTCCATTCTACGGCTTATTATTTCTTTCTTTCTGCTAGGTCTGGGTTAGTTTTTTCTTCTTTTTCTAGTTCCTTAAATTATGAATATAAAGTTAGGTTATTAATTTGAGATCTTTATTCTTTTTTAGCATATGCATTGCAGCAATAAATTTTCTTCTTAGTACTGCTTTCTCTATATCCCTTAAGTTTGGGAATATAGTGTATCATTTTTATTTGTCTCAGGTATTTTCTAATAAAACTCACATTCTTATTATTTTTTATTTTTAAATTTTAAAATTTATTTATTCTGATTTATTTTTGGCTGCAGCACATCTTATTGCTGTGCTCAGGCTTTCTCTGGTTGCGGTGAGTGGGAAATACTCTTCCTAGTGATGCATGGGCTTCTCACTGTGATTGCTTCACCTGTGGTGCACGGACTGCAGGCACGTGGGCTTCAGTAGTTATAGCAGCACGTGGACTCAGTAGCTGTGGTGCATTACTTACTTGCTCCATGGCATGTGGAATCTTCCTGGACCGGGGATTGAACCCAGGACCCCTGCATCAGCAGGTGGATTCTTAACCACTGGACCCCCAGGGAAGATCAAAAACTCAGATTCTTTACTAAACTATGGTGAGTCTACTGATGAGCTCATTTACAGTATTCTTCATTTAATGTACAGTGTTTTTGACATCTAACAGTTTCTTTTGATCTCTTTCTTGGAATTTTTCCTGTCAACTGTATTACCACTCGTTCTTGCATTTTGTCTACTTTTTTCATTAGAACTCTCAGCATATTAATCACTCATTTTACAAGCTTTAATGTGATAATTCCAACACCTGTGACTAGTTTGGTAATATGTTTGTTCCTCAGACATTGTTTCCTTTTGCCTTTAGCAAATAGTTTAGAGCTGAAAGTCAGAGATTGTACAGGGTAACAGGTAGTGAAGTAAATTGGTTTTTAGTGTGTGGGTTTATGTTTATCTGGCTAAGAGATGGGCTATTTCTTTATTTCTCATATAAGCACCAGAGGCTTTGTATTACTGTAATGGGCTTATTTTCCCTCCCTCCATTTCTCTGTGGCTCCCCTTTCTTCTGATCATTAGTGAGTCTTTGTCTCATAGCTCTTTTAGTTTTAATCCACAGTTCTTATCACTAAAGCTGTTTAGTGTGGAGATAGGTTTAGTTGGAAGTGGGATAACTTGCCTTTCTAAGCTTCTAATCAGTCTCAATCTTCTGTAGACCTGTGATGCTGGGGTGGGGTAAAGCCTTCTGACCCTAGTTCCTTCTGGCTCACCATTTCCGGTTTTTATTTTAGAATCCTCTTCTCATTAACTATCCCTTTCTTTCTGTCTTTCTATCTGTCTATGTCTTTCTTAAGTGAGGCACAAAGGCTGGAAATGTCTGGGATTGGGTAGAAGTCCCTTCTTTCAGCTTGGAAAAGGCTTCAAAATATCCCCTCTAGGAAGTCTCTCCCCTTTACATAGGCCTGTTAGGGAGAAGGATATGGAGAGTTTCACAGTGGCTATTCTCTCTTTGCCAGGCCCATGAGGAAACGTTTGTCCCCACCCTGAAAATATAGAATGGTTTCTGGAAGAAAGCCGTGAATGTATGGGCACCCCATTTACTGCCAAGTCCCTTATACCTGCCTGCTCAGTCATAGCAATTTGTCAAAATTACTCCCTAGATGCTCCTTCCAGTTCTTCATAATCTTGAAGCTTCTGCTCCAGGTCTCAGTTGCCTCATTCTCTGGATGTACCTGTGTCTCCAGGCTTCAGAGAAATTATTTGCTCTGTGATCTCATTCTCTGACAGGTCAAGAAAACCATAGATTTTCAGTTTGTCCACCTTTTTCTTGTAAGAAGGAAAATGACAATTCCAAGGCCTTACACATAATAACAAAAGAACCAACCTATCCCCTACCAAAGATGAAGGCATGTAGTATGTTTGTATGAGCATGAAGTTCAGGCCATTAACAACACCAGCACCTTAAAATAGTTCGGCACTGGGGTGGGGATATGGAATCAGCATTCACTGGTCATTTTTAAAAACTGCATCTTTTCCTTGTTAAGTTTCATTTTCATAGTTTTGAAGAGGACTTTCAGAGAGAACATTTAGCCAAAAAGAAGTGCAGTATTGTTTGCAACAGCTAAATTGGGAAATTAAGTTGAGTATCCATCAGCAGCAGAGTGTCTAAATTACTTGCCACCTATAGGAGAGTGCTGTGCAAACTGTTCAGGAGAGTGGAGAACCTGCATGTTGCCTAATGCCTGCTAAGTCCAAGGAAGATGTCTATGATACAGTGCACAGTAGAAAAAAAAAAAGGTTCAAGTCATGTGTATCTATGTCATGGGCACATCCAATTTCAAGAAGGACAGGGAAGCTAAGGCTCTGCACTTGGCGTTGTTTGGATTGCTTGTGGTGAATGGAAATTGATTTTTAATCAAAACAACAGGGGTAAGAGGAATTAGAAGAAACTTAGTTTTCATTGTTCTATATTCGGTGTATCAGTCCTCACTTCATATAAATAAGCAAGTAAACAAATAAATAATAAAATGAAGAGCCAGGAAATGTAAGAAGTACCCCCAATGTAGTTTGCAGGGTCTTCCCCAACCTGTGCTGGCCTTCACCCCCTTTTCCATTCTAGCACCTTCTGCTCACTTCCCTGCCCTCCTGGTCCACCCAGCCACCTTATTGTCAGGCTCAGCTGCGAGGCTGCCTGGATCCCTTCCAGCACCTCCCATTTTTGAACTCAACCTCAGAAGGTTGGAAGGGCAGAAGCACAGTGCACAGGCGCCAGGGTGAGTCCCAGTTCCCCCACCACTGTGTGACCCTGGGAAAACTGTGAACTGGGGACAACTGAACTTTCTTCTCAGGATTTTACTTTACATGGGAAAAACTTTCTATAACTTCTACAGCCACGTGTGAATAGAAGGACTGGAAATTGACCAGAGTTCTGAGAATGTCCCACACAGAACTGTTCCACACCCATCACTGGGTTAGACACCTGTCCCAGGAGCTGACTCCCAAAGTTCCCCTCTTCCTAGCAGTGGGTTACCTTAAGGACACACTTGAGACCTGTGGAGCCCAGTCAGACTGGCACTGCCTAGATCCCTCTTGCTGGGAAAGGCAGCCTGAAGAGTGGGATACAGAAAGGGAGACGGGCTGAGGGAACCTTGACTCACAGAACACAAGAGGAAGACCACATGGCCTCCATTCTCCCAGCAAGATGTCTCATAGACCACTGCTGGGTCTGCCACTCAGATTGCTGAAGGATAATCTCTGTGGTGCCAGCACAGCTTAAGATCCTCCACAGATTGCAAGCCACTGGGCAGGTAGGCATGGCTCAGGTCTTATATCTGCTTCCCTGCTGTTGGGTCTTTGTACATCCTCTTTGCCATGGCCTCTGAGTCCTGGGACCACCTTGCTTCATACTCTTCCTATTGCCATGGCCTCTGAGTCCTGGGACCACCTTGTTTCATACCCTTCCCAGTACTTCTGGGCTGGGCTGGTTCTTCCACATCTCCATGAGTAATTGTGTCATATCAAGGAAGTCTTCATCAGAAGTTCAACCAAGTTAAACCCAACTCTGTTGCTCTCTAGACCCTAGGCCCACAGGCAGCAAGAAATCAGAAAACCCTGCACAACTTTTTGGTATTTCATTCTTGCAGCAGTATCTACTGGGTACTCGCTCTGCTCAGGTACAGTACAAAGTAGCAGGGAGGTGTACTCCTGGCACCCAGAGGCCCCAGACATCTGTATCCTGAAAGAAGGGAGGAGTGGAGGCCTTGAGAAGGGTGTTCCCAGTGGAGGCTGCCAAGAACTGGGTCCCGCTTGCTGGCTGAGGATGATGTGGGCAAGTCACATCCACACCATGGCCTACATTTCCATGTCAGAAACCAGGAAAGTAGCTGACATGCATCACCTGCTCGTGTCAAGGCCCCCAAAACTATCACTTGTGACAGTCTTAGGAGGAAGAGTCAAGTGTGGCTTTCCTGGAAGGCAGGCCCTGGCCTTCTGTGTGTCCTGTCTCAATGGGCCTGGTCAGGAGACTTTGTCATGCCCCTTTGAGCCTCCCATTTGCTGCCCTCATCCACCCATAGCAGGCCCCAGGGAACAGTTATTAATGAGAGCTGTGGAGCATGTTCCAGCCTGAAAACAAGGCCCCAGCCTCTGGTCAGATGGCATCTCTCTGTCTGGAATCCCTCCCTCATCACTGGGCCCATGGCACCTCTTCAAGAAACAGCTCTATAGCTGCCTGTAGCATATTCCCCCCTCTCCTGCCCTGGCAACTCAACAAAACAGGGCACCTGAGGCAGGATCTAATCAGAGGACCCTGTCAAGGAGCTTGCTGTTGGTCTGCTGCCCTGAGGCTGCCAGACGACACCTGCCCTTCCTGAGATACAAGCCACCTTTCCTTTTGTGATTCTGAATATTTGGTGCTCTGCAAATGTTGTGATTTTTTAATTTTTGAGGGGTTGAGGGATACAGCTTCATTCAAAAATGAGCCTTCCTGCAAGAGGCAGCTAGGATGCTGGCAGCACGGAGGGTGAAAATGGCAGTGTGGAGACAGACAGCTTCTTCGCCAAGAGCGTCTTGCCACCCACAGATCTGTTAGAGTGTGCAAATGGGGGAAAACCATTGTTTGTATGGAATGTTTTGTGAAAGGGAACACCCACTGTTCAGGGTCTCCAGGGTCTGGCCAGCCCTGGCAAGGTTGCACAAGAATGCATGGCATCTGCTGGTTCAAGGCTCTTGCTAAGATGGCTGGTCCTGCATCTGATTCCCTTAGCCCTTCAGGGCCCTTCAGCCCTTCAGCCACAGGTTATGGCTGCTCATTCTGGAGGTGGGGTGACTAGACACTACTGAGCTAACCCCTAGTCTCAAGTTTCTACTCAAGTCTCAGATTCCCCACTCATATTTATTACTCTCAATTCTTGTGCAGACTTATCAGCACAGTATGTGCTCTTTACAACATGTACTGTTTCCATCCCCGAAAGTTTCCAGCCTGAGTTCCTTTCTCCAACACACTGTATGGTAAGTGGCCAAGGGTCTGTGTAGACACACATCTGGGTTTAGACTGTTCATTCGTGTGAGTGTGTGAGGAAATCGGTGAGGAAAATTTTGAGAGCCCTGGCAGCTTTGCAGTTGTCCTTGGCCCTGGGCTTCCCAGGACCTCTTCTGACAGAGCTGTTGGGTTTAGGCACGGATGCCTCCATGGTAAAATGCCCCACTCTGCCTGTCTGAATACTGACACTCCCTTCCCCCCAATATAG
This sequence comes from Madoqua kirkii, assembly GCA_006408675.1. Taxonomy (NCBI): domain Eukaryota; kingdom Metazoa; phylum Chordata; class Mammalia; order Artiodactyla; family Bovidae; genus Madoqua; species Madoqua kirkii. The sequence goes on from SJYC01108267.1 coordinate 19,737, forward strand.
TCCTCCAGTCCTCACATCAGGAACAAAGGATGGAGATTTGGGTCTTAGACTCTCCTGAATGTGATCCCAAGGATGCAAAACTGTTCCAAAGCTGGGGCTCGGTCGTGCTGTCCTGGCAGCCCTACTTCCTGCTGGTTGCAGAGAATCCTTTGTGATCGGAAAAGCTGCAGTGGTTTTCCGGGCACTTGCAGAAGGGGGCCACCTCTCACTAGCTGTTGGAAGTGAGGGCCAGAATTCCAGGCAAGTGATCCCAGGCAGAGGCACACTACAAGTCCAGCTGGCCCCTCTGCACAGCCTGCTCCATAGCCCTTGAGTTGGGCTGCAGGGGCCGGTCCTCCACAGAGACACAGGCCTGGACATTCAGCATGGCAGGCTCCTCCCTGAGCTGACTCAGATCCAGAATGTTGCCTGGGCATCTCTGGTACTGTGGGATGTGGAGTGGGTTGGCCAGGGAGGGCAGGCCACAGATGGCAGTCAGGTTAGGGAGGCCATTAGGCTGTTCCTGTTGCAGAATGTCAGGGTCCCTGGCCTGAGGCTTCCCGCAGAGCCCCCTACCTGTGCTTTGTCTTGGGGGCTGAGCAGCAGGGGGTGGGCAGTCTGGGTCGATCTGTAGGGCTTCCACCTGGGCCACACAGCCTGTCAGGGTGAGTTTTGAATCCATGGTGCTTCCCCCAGGACCTGGCCCCCAGGGACCTTGGAAACCCCCGAGGTTCCTAGGCAGCCTGGGCTCCTGGGAGCCAGGCCAGACAGGTGGGTGTGGGACCTTGTTCTTCCTGGATGTGTTGGTTGCCATGGCGGCTGCAGACCCTACAGGGGAGAATGAACCTTCAGGATGGCCTTGTGTCCCTCGTTCCCCAGAGACCGGCACACACTCCAGACAGGGGTCACACAATGAAGACTTGGTCTCCTGCTTGGCCCCGGCTAGGACCTTGCTCACTCCAGCAAGCAGGCCCTTGGGACCTGAACATGCCCACAGCTCCTTCCTGCTGGGTACAGAGCTCATAGAGATTCTACCTGCATCTAAAGCCTGGGTCCCTCTGCCATCCAGTTTCACTGGACCTAGGCCCATCTTCTCAGAGCCAGCTCCTGGTTTTTCCACCAGTCTTCCTGAGGGAGTTGCTGGCTCTCTGAGAGCGGAGGAAGCAAGGCACGGAGCTCCGGGCCCCGGCGGAGCCAGTTGATAATGCCCATGGTGATGGCAAGCTCGGTGTCACAGAGTTTCAGCAGGCACTCTTTGCCCCTCCAAGAGCTCTGCAAGAAGCCCTGGCTGAGTAGGTCTGGGCCTGGAACAGGAGCCAGGTTCTCCTCTGCACCGACATGGAAGCTGCACATGGACAATGGGGCTCCTGGTGCAGGCCCCGATAGACTCTCAGACCCGCACAAGTCGTCATCCAGGCTCGGACACCCAGGGCCCTCAGCAGGGTCATAGAAGAGCTCAAAGAGGGCGTCTCCACTGTAGCTGTCCCGGGGGAAGGTGGCTGTGGCTGTGCCTGGGCTTGGGGCCTCCTTCTTGTCCTCCTCGAGGCCTGGTGAGAAGGCATCATAGTAGCCCTCATCGCTCGTGGACACAGACTCCGGCCGCTCACTCTTGGGGGTCCCTGTGTCTGTGGAGCTGGCTTTGGAGCTGCTGTGTGGATCCCTGCATGGGCACAGGGGGAGTTCAGCCAGCCTAGCTGCATCCAGCCTGGGCTGGTCTGTGTCTGATGCCTGGGGGCCTCCCAGCCATGGGCCTAGCAGGGCATGCTGCTGCTGCCTCACTGAGTGATTCACATGGTCCCAGAACTTGGCAAAGTCAGACATCTCATTCTGGGCAGGCGATGCCAGCTGCTCTATGCTGCCTTGGAAGGGGCCCCTGGAAGCCTTACTCTCAGAAGCTTGTGACCTCTGGGCAGGGCTCACCAGGCCTTCATTCAGCTCCAGGGATGGCACTGAGCTCTCATCTGCAAAGATCTCCCCACAGCCTGTGAGTGAGTCAAAGCTCTTCAGTGAGGCCACGTCCTCACACAGGGCCCTGCAGAGGTCAAAGGAAGAGTCGGGCAGGAACTCACTGTCAGACAGGTCCTGGCACTGGCCATCCAGTCCCAGTTCCTCACCCAAGGGGAGGAAGGCTATGCCTTGCTGCCTTCCAGTCTCTGATGGGCCCTTGGGAGAAGACAAACCCTGCCCTTGGTTGCCTGTGAGGGCAAATTCTCAGTCTTGTTTCTGCGGATGTGGAATAGGTTACGAAAGCACTTCTTGGGTCGTTTCAGGGAAATCCTCTTCCTTGGAATGCTCTTGGCCACAGCTGGTACGAAGGGCACCTGGGGCACAAAGTGGCGGTAGTCGATCATGCGCCGGCTGCTTGGGGTCCCTGGGAAACTTGCGCTGCCCACCAGCTGCCCTGTAGCTGTGGCTGCCCTGTCAGCCCTGGGCACACTGTCATGATTCTTGTTCTTCCGAACCAGTTTGAAGGTGGCCCCACAGAGAGCTGCAGGCCCTCCATTGGTGTCTGGCTGGGCTTCCTGATCGGGGCATCTGTTGTGTCCTTGGGTGCTGGGACTAACCTGTGGACCCCTCTCACTGTGGGGCAGCTGCTGCCCTCCCAGTGAGATCGCATCCTCTGTGGTCAGGGCAGTCGCTGCTGGGTCTGGAGGCTTCTCATGGTCAATCTGCAGGCTAGATTTGATGAAAGTCTTTCCTCTTTTCAGCTCCATTCTGCAGTGTCTCCGCTGCTATGGGGGAAAGCAGGAGACACTCAATATCTAGGATGGAGGCTTGTGATTCTAGAAAACCTGACCCCATACCCCATCCACTGCCCAACTCACACAAGCATGGGAGCTGAGTTCTGACATCTGAGCTTGGATCTTCTGTGGAGGCAAGGGGAGGGGGAGATAGGAACGGTCCCACCCCCACACTTACTGCTCCAGCCTTTGTAGATAACTGATACTCAGAGAAGTTAAGTCACATGCTTAAAGGCACAGAGTTGGAGCCAAAATGAGACCAGACAGGGTCTGGTGTTCCTGTAACTGTGATCTTGTGACTCACTCAAGAATCCTTTCAAAGCTTGTCTGGGCAAGTTAGCCTCCCATATCCAGGCCCTACATTCTACCAATAGCATCATATCCTTAGGAGGAGTATCATGGCCCTGCTGAGTGGATGAAGCAGAGAAGTCAATAAGCAAATTGCTTCCTTCATGTAAGCAACAAAGCTGAAAGGAAATCTGCTTCCAGGGCTGGGTGCCATGGGTCATCAGTGGAAGAGGAAGACACATGTGTGCCCTTCAGGACTGATATACCCAGCAGGCAAGCAAGGCACAACCAAGCATTTCATGGTGCACACAGAGCTTGAGCAGAAGAGAGACAGCAATGTGGCAGAAAGCAAAAGAGAGGAGACAAGCATGAGACCAGGAATGGACAGACTGGCCAGACACAGCTCATCATGTGCTGGAGGAGCAGGCAGGTGTTGTCTTTTGTGCATATCCTAACTGACAGACATTGCTACCTGGAGTGCCATCCAGAGAAAGTTTCTGATTCCCAGTCTGAGTTCAATGGGAAAGAATGCTGGAATCGCTTATTGATGTCTTCCCTGGACTTGAGAGTGAGAAGGTGGTAAGAATGTTAACAAGCTGATCATTGTTGGCACAGTTGAGGGGTCTGGCCTTACCCTAAGTCAATAAAGAGCTATAGAAGTCTTCTGAGGGAGCAGATGGAAGCAATGGCATAATGAATTTGGTGGTCTGAGACCATTTATCTGATGTCTGAGTGGAGGATGAGAGAGGTTCTGAACAGAGGGGGCTCACAAGAGTCAGTAAAATGGGCTGGGTGTAAGGAGATAAGGTCTAGATGGAGGCTGGAACTATAAGCACAATAAAGAAAGTAAAGCCACATTATCTTTCAAAGGAAGAAACACCAGGGTTCAGCAACTGGAGAAAGACAAACAGTCCAGAAACCTGAGGCCTGAATACATGCCATTAAGGGGATAAACACTGAGGCCTGGATACCTGCTGCTGCTGCTAAGTCACATCAGTCGTGTCCAACTCTGTGCAATCCCACAGACGGCGGCTCACCAGGCTCCCATCCCTGGGATTCTCCAGGCAAGAATTCCCAGGCAAGAGTACTGGAGTGGGTTGCCATCATTAGGAGGATCATAAAAGAGGGAAAGCTGAAGTGGAAGGATGAGAGCTGAATGAAGGCAAGGAAGTGACCTGTGCTAAGAGCTGGTTTGGGGGAGAGAAGCAGTTGTCTAGTTTGGGGTGAGTTTGGGAACCCATGAGAACACATGAAAAGAAGGCAGTACTGTGTCAGTAATCAAAGGATGTCATAGTCATCAGTGATTGCAGTACTCCAAGAGGAGCCAGTGAGCCCTGAAGAAAGTCAAGATGTGAAAACACAGGATACTGGCCCCAGATAACTGAGGTGCATATCAAAGAAATGACTTCAGTGAGCCCAGACTCTTGCATCTTCCCATACCTAGAAAAGCACTAAATTCCTTAACTTGGGATATCTGGTTTCCTTTAATTAAGAATACTCATTTGACACTAATACTACCTGCCCCTTGTTGCAAATCCTCTATATAGCCTGGCTCCCACTCTCAATTCCTTGGAGCAGTTCTCTAATGGTTACTTGAGATGCTGCCTCCTGGGCTTGAGGTCCTAAAAATTTCCACTGAATAAAATGTAACTCTTAAAAAAAAACAAAACTGAAAGAAGGCAGGGGTGAAGAGCACCCTTAGAGCCAATCCCTCCATCCTGGTTTACTGGACCTCACAGGTATCCAACTCTCAGGCTCCATCTGTCTCACTGTCTCCACATGTCCTTGGCAGTGAGGGACTGCCAGTTGGTCTTCTGGCAGTTTGACCAGGGAGAGAGTATAAAGTTTGAGCTGATTTCTTTGGTTCTCCATAGAGAGCACCTAGATTCACTCTCCCTTAGTCCACAATCTGTGAGGAAAGAATAGAGCAGGTGTGCAAGCAAGTGACTATGTCAGTATGCGTGCCTTTCATACCCACTGCCAAAGAGGCTTACCAGCCCCCTCCAGAGAGTCTCAGAAATGCTTTAACATGAGGTCTGGGAGGTGAGTGGAGGGGCTGCCTCCCAGCCCAACTGGCAACATTAAAGCCAAAGAGGATGAGAAGAGGTGGCAGAAGTGGCACTGCACAGGCTCACAAGGGCAAACATCACCACCTCCATCCCACCCCACCCCTTAGCAATGCTTCCTCCCCAGTAGAGGAATACCTGGGACTTTTGACCAGAGGAGAGCAGAAGAAGCAGGCACCATGCAAGGGAAAGTTGCAGAACCCAGGCTTAGCCCTGGCTATAGCCCAGTTCTTTGTGGCGGCACCCTGGACAGTGGGTCAGCTGCCTTTCTGCCTCCTATTGGGTAGCATGTAGCATGTGCCCAAGCCTTTCCCAACTCGTACCTGAAGACCCCCATTATTACTTCTCCCAAACCTTTGTAGTCCAGCCCTGATGGGTTTTGGGGCACACAGCATAGTGGTAACCAGGCAGAATGCTTATCCCATAAGCTTATAAGGGACATACTGCTGTAACCCCTTTTAACAAAGGAGAATTTAACATCCAGAAAAATCAATGGATTGGCCCTCACACAAGTGGCAACAGAGCTAGGATTTGAACCCAAGACTGTCTGATATTAAACCTGTGTTCTTAACTGTGACAGACATTCTATGAACCAACTCAATTTCCCCTTCATGGGAAATCTAAAAATTGAAGAGTAAATATGTTTGTAAGATATTTTGGAAAGTAAAATGAAAATGAAGATTAAAAGCAAAAGTATACCTCATGCAAACTTAGAAAAATTGTAACTGAAGGTAGTATAATTTCTATATGCAAGAAATTTTGGAGATATTGATTATGATTATCAGTACTTTTCTTATGTTTTAGAAAAATCTTTTTCTTACTGTACTCTTGAAAATAACTTCAACCAGGCATGATGAAGATTATTTCACTGAAATTCAGTGTGTGTTCAGTCCATTCAGTTTCCATGTTAAGATGTTTTACCAGATCCTGACTCTTTGGAAATCTGCAGTCCATATGTGACATGGGTGGGAACTCCCTAACTGGTCAGAGGATCCACTACCCAACTGGAGTAAGGCTGAGCAGTCATCTTTCTTAATAATTCTCAGGGGCACAGTAGGATTTATCTAGATACCAAGGTGCTGGCACTCTCATTTCCTGAGGGCAGAGGCCATATGTGTCCAGTTCTCAGTTTTAAAAATTCACATTCTGCTTTGTTATCCTGTAGCTAAACACCCTTTTAGGAGGGAACCTGATAGATACTCTCCCATTATTTGCCAGTCATGAAGACCAGTTTTTAGTTTTAGCAGATCACTCTAGTTGTGAATAAGAATTTAAAGTAGAAGCAAAAGGGCAGAGAGATCAGTTAGGAGCCAGAGGAAGGTCCAGTGGAAAGAAAGTGGTGGCAGAGACTTCCCACATGTGAAAGCTCCCCCTCGAAGTATCTTACACAGAGCATGCACATGCATGTGAACTTGTTGCAAACTGAACTGAGAAAATGAAGCAATTTCATTTGCTGCTTTTCTACATTATGACTAACTAGCTCAACTGCCTAGAATTTTCTTTTCTTTTTGGTAAGGTAATTCTATGCTTTTCTTTCATTTTTTGAACATGAAAATGATTGCATATTTCATGGAGCAAAATAAAAACATTGGAGTTACACATATGCAACAGAAACAGTTTGGAAATACAAAAATTTTGGCTGATAGTTTTGGTATTTACACTGATTTCCCCTTCCCCACCCCCCACTATCCAGGAGATCACAAACATGGAACACAAAGGGGTGAGCGATGATAAGAGTAGGGGCTTCTGAGGAGAGCCCCACCCAGGGACACCTTGGACACGGGTGGAGAGCGTATGTATGGAGCAGTAGTTTATCTCTGTAATAGGCTACCTTGTCAAAGCCAAAACCTTCCATATGGATGGCGTGAAGGCCATTGTGGGGAGGGACAGTTTCTGTGTTCTGGTGTGGGTGTGAGATTGGGGATAAAGCAGAGACAGAAACTGCACTGTTTTGAACATTACCAATTCACTCAACCCTCATGCTGGGGAGACAAAGGGCCCTTTGGGGACCGAAGGTCCTGGTCCACTTTTTATAAGGGAGTGTCTGGATATTCCTGGCCTGCCCAGTGGAAAGAAGATGGGCCTCCAGTCTTACTCGTCCGTTCCCAAGACCCCATCCTCGAGAAGGCTTCCCCCTTCCCTGCTCAGACTGATCATCTCTCCCGGACACAACATCATCTTCGCTGGGCACCGGGGAGTGGACAGAGTGCAGACACTGGTTCCTCCACTCAGCCCGCCCATTGCACGAAAATCGAACAAAAATTCCCCAATCACTCCCTTCCCCCACTCCATGCACGCCTACATCCTCGGGGCTTTGGCTACTTACCGCTGAGGCCGGGAGTGTCGCGGTATGCGGTCTTGGCAGGTCTGGGAGCCGCACCCGATACCGATACCGAGCTGCGCGCTCAGCACCACGGCCAGTTCCCAGCGTCTGGCGCCCACTCAGGACCCGAGGGAGGCTGACGGCCCGCGTCCTTCCTTCGGCGCTGGAGGCGCTGGGCAGCCGTTCCAGGAAACGGCCCGCAAGGGTTAACCGCGAGAGAGCAACTAGGCCTGGGCGGGGCAGAGGTGGGTCGGGAGCCTGTCCGCCGCCACGCAGTAGTCAGTAGTCGGAGAGGTGACGCGCGCCGCCGGCCGAATGGGGGCTGCTCTGGCAATGCCTCCGTCTCGCTTTGTTTATTCTAATATCAGCCTCGGTGCTTCTCTGCCTCCCCGCAGGGCTGTGATTTTGCATCCCTGAGGCCCAGCCTCTTGTGCACCTCAGACTGACAGTCATCCAATCATGACTGTCGCCCCGACCGTATACTGTATTCCACAGCCACGGTCAGAACTCCTTAGAATGCGCAGGTGTGGGTACCCCTAACCCCCACATCCCGCAGCGCCTGGCAAGTTTAACCCCAACCGTCTCTGAAGGGCCTAGCCACGAGTCCTACCCAGTGTTCAGAGAGAATTTGGAAGAAGGAGGCCAGACTCGGGATGCAGGGCACTCTTCTCTGAATCTTCTTATGGAGTACCTTTCTTGGGCTCCGATTAGATTATTAATGAGAAGTAAGGAGGTGCTTCCCTTTCAGGTAGTCACAGTGTGGGGAGTTGCTGGTACTGTGGGCCGCCGAAGTCCTGCAGGAAGGGCGAAAGTGTTTTGAGGACTCTCTCCCCACTGAGCGAGGACAGAGGGTTTGAACACTGGCTGTAGGAATAAAATATGGATTAAGCAATTCTGGGATGGCTCAGAGAGAAGTGCCAGGAGCATGTGTGAGGGGCGCAGCACAGGGCTGGTGGGGCAGGGTATGAGGTGTGATGAGGGGTCTGATCCCAAGCAGCACAGAAGAATGCAGGAGGGGAGCTCTGGGAGGAAGAATGAAGGAGTCTTCCAGCCAAGGCTTGGGCCGAGTCCCCAGAGAGGTCAGGGATTCGTGGATGATGACAGCCTTCCTTTCTTTGAGCATGGTGGACTCTCTCCCTGTTTTCCAAAAAAAAAAAAAAAAAACCCGTGAATACTACCTTTGGTCTGAGCTGAATTTGTCACAGGGAAGCAGCTTTCTTTAACTTCAGTCACCTTGAGATTGTCCCACCCCAGTCATCCCATTCAAGAGCTCCACCACAGGCCCCTCCTTCAGTGAGGGTCACCAAACACCTTTAGGTGAGCCCCTTTCTTACATATCTTGGAGTTGAACCGTCTTTCTACCCAGTGACTGACTCACTGTTATCCCAGAAGTCCCCCTCCACTCATGTTGATAGTATAGTCCTGAACTTCCCAGCAGTTTCTGGCCTTCAGTGGTCCCTGAATCAGTTAGGTAAAAACAAAGGTGGATCTGTGCCTTATCACCAAATAATCCTGAATCATGAGTTGTCTCCCCTAGACTCCACAGTCCTCACCAGTTAAAGTTAATAAACATTTGTTATTGTTGAGTTGCTAAGCTGAGTCCCACTCTTTGCAACTCCATGAACACCAGGTTCCTCTGTCCTTTACTCTCTTCAGAAGTTTGCTCAAATTCATGGCCATTGAGTCAGTGATGATATCTAACCATATCATCTTATGCTGCCTCATTTTCCTCCTGCTCTCAATCTTTTCCAGCAACAGGGTATTTTCCAATGAGTCAGCTCTTCGCATAGTGTGGCCAAATTGCTGAAGTTTCAGCTTCAGCATCAATCCTCCCAATGAATATTCAGGGTTGACTTTCTTTAGGATTGACTGGTTTGATCTCCTTGCAGTCCAAGGAACTCTCAAGAGTCTTCTTCAGCACCTCAACTTGAAAGCATCAATTCTTCAGTGATCAGCCTTCTTTATGCTTCAAGTCTCACATTTGTACATGACTACTGGTAATAAAGATCTGTACAGTCAAAGCTATGGTTTTTCAGGTAGTCATGTATGGATGTGAGAGTTGAACCATAAAGAAACCTGAGCACCGAAGCTTTTGAACAGTGGTGTTGGAGAAGACTCTTGAAAGTCCCTTGGACTGCAAGGAAATCAGACCAGTCAATCCTAAAGGAAATTAGTTCTGAATATTCATTGGAAGGACTGATGCTGAAGCTGACGCTCCACTACTTTGGCCACCTGATAGGAAGAGTTGACTCATCGAAAAAGACCCTGATTCTGGGAAAGATTGAAGGTAGGAAGAGAAGAGGATGACAGAGAATGAGATGACTGGATGGCATTACTGACTCAATGGACATGAGTTTCAGCAAGCTCCAGGAGATGGTGAAGGACAGGGAAGCCTGGTGTGCTGCAGACCGTGGGGTCAAAAAGAGTCAGACATGACTGAGCAACTGAAAAACAACAATTGGTAATAAACATTTAGCCTCTCCAACTATGGTCTCCCTTCTTCCAAATTACAGCATTACAAAGACTTTTTATATTCCTTAAACTTGTCACCTTTTGATTAACTTCTTCCAATGAGTGATAATTGATCTAGTCAATGCTCTGCTTGCTACCCTTTTGTCAATGAGAGCTATTCTAAGCCATCTACTTTCTTCTTTTAGAGAGTTTAAAATCATCTTTGCTTTCGGGTATTAAAAACCCCAAAGCAAAACTATATATATGTGTGTGTGTGTGTGTGTGTGTGTGTGTGTGTGTGTGTGTGCATAAACATATAAATAACATAAATATGTATTTACATGTAATAAAAAACTATATAATTACACATGATATAAAATATATTTATATATATATAAATAACCTATATATATGGAGAAGGCACTGGCACCCCACTCCAGTACTCTTGCCTGGAAAATCCCATGGACGGAGGAGCCTGGTAGGCTGCAGTCCATGGGGTCACAAAGAGTGGGACATAACTGAGCAACTTCACTTTCACTTTTCACTTTCATGCATTGGAGAAGGAAATGGCAACCCACTCCACTGTTCTTGCCTGGCGAATCCCAGGGACAGAGGAGCCTGGTGGGCCGCCATCTATGGGGTTTCACAGCGTCAGACACGACTGAAGTGACTTAGCAGCAGCAGCATATATAGTTCAGAACAAATTGTGGAAAATTCCTAAAGAGATGGGAATGCCAGGCCACCTTGCATGCCGCATGAAAGAACTGTATGCAGGTCAAGAAGCAACAATTAGAACTGGACACAGAACAACAGACTGGTTCAAAACTGAGAAAGAAGTATGTCAAGGCTGCATATTGTCAGCCTGCTTATTTAACTTATAAGAAGAGTGCATCATGCGAAATGCTGGGCTGGATGAAGCATAAGCTGGAATCAAGATTTTTAGGGACAATATCAATAACCTCAGATATGCAGATGACACCACCCTTATGGCAGAAAGTGAAGAGGGATTAAAGAACCTCTTGATGAAGGTGAAAGAGGGAAATGAAAAAGCTGTCTTAAAGCTTAACAATCTGAAAATGAAGATCATGGCATCTGGTCCCATCACTTCATGGCAAATACATGGGGAAACAATGGAAACAGTGACAGACTTTATATTCTTGATCTCCAAAATCACAGCAGAGAGTGATTACAGCCATGAAATTAAAAGACACCTGCTCCTCAGAAGAAAAGGTATGACAAACCATTACTTTGCCAACAAAGGTCCATATTGTCAAAGCTATGGTTTTTTCCAGCAGTCATGTATGGATGTGAGAGCTGGACCATAAAAAAAGAGTGAGCACTGAAGAAATGATGCCTTAGAACTGTGATGCCAGAGAAGTTTCTTGAGAGCCCTTTGGACATCAATGAGATAAAACCAGTCCATCCTAAAGGAAATCAGTCCTGAATATTCACTGGAAGGACTGATGCTGCAGCTGAAGCTCCAGTACTTTGGCGAGCTGACTCACTGGAAAAGACCCTGATACTGGGAAAGATTGAAGGCAGGAAGAGAAGGGGATGACAGAGGATGAGACGGTTGGGTGGCATCACTGACTCAATGGACATGAGTTTGAGCAAACTCTGGGAGATATTGAAGGGCAGGGAAGCCTCTTGTGCTGCAGTCCATTGGAAGGCAAAGAGTCAGACTCTACTGAGCAATTGAACAACAACATAATAAAAAATTTTCAAAAGATCAAAAATATAATGAGAAAATGCAAGAAATTTTTAACTCATTTAACAAGGACCTAGAAGAAATAAAACATAAGCAAACAGCAATGAACAACACAATTACTGAAATTAAAAATACTCTAAAGGAGTTGTTGATTAAAAAAATATGCACAATGTAAGAGTCATGAGTTTTATTTGGGGAAAAATGATGGCCAGAGCCCAGGTGATAGTACAGATAACTCTGAGAAACTGGCCCAAAGAGGTAGTTGGGGAATGTCAATATATGTGATTTTGGTGAAGAAGGAGTTCATGCAATCAGGCACTTATATTGCAAAAAGTTTTCTGCTAATTGTGAGAAGCTGATGTCACCATGCAGGGATTTAGGGTTTTTCTAGATATGAAGAGACACAAACATCGTGATTATGAAGTCAGTTCCTGGAAATATCTAGCTATCTAGAGACCTGTCCCACTAGTTTACCAGGAGCACAGAGTGTGCTCCTTCCCCATCCTGAACTTCCTTCAGGACACGTTGCAGGTCGATAGCTGCAGCAGCACAGGAGTTAATCTCCAGAGAGACAAATGGCAAATGCCCTTGGTAAGCACCAACTTATAGTTGATAGGGCCCCCCTGATAGTCATAAATTTGACCATAACTTGGGAGGCATTTAATGACTATTTCATCCCACGTTGTTAGGATGGCTCATTCCTAGTTCTGGAGAGAGTTTTGCTGATAGGCCACTCAGTGTGCTGTTGTTGGACTGGGTCTTTAATAATTAAAGGTCTCTGGACACCTGTCTTCTCTCCAGAAAAATATTCTCTCTTGTTATATCTCCCATATCTAGAGACAAATGCCCTTGGTAAGCACCAACTTATAGTTGATAGGGCCCCCCTGATAGTCATAAATTTGACCATAACTTGGGAGGCATTTAATGACTATTTCATCCCACGTTGTTAGGATGGCTCATTCCTAGTTCTGGAGAGAGTTTTGCTGATAGGCCACTCAGTGTGCTGTTGTTGGACTGGGTCTTTAATAATTAAAGGTCTCTGGACACCTGTCTTCTCTCCAGAAAAATATTCTCTCTTGTTATATCTTCCCATATCTAGAGTTCGGAGAAGGCAATGGCACTCCACTCCAGTACTCTTGCCTGGAAAATCCCATGGACAGAGGAGCCTGGTGGGCTGCAGTCCATGGAGTCATGAAGAGTTGGACACAACTGAGCAACTTCTCTTTCACTTTTCACTTTCATGCATTGGAGAAGGAAATGGCAACCCACTCTAGTGTTCTTGCCTAGAGAATCCCAGGGATGAGGGAGCCTGGTGGGCTGCCATCTATTGGGTCACACAGAGTCAGACACGACTGAAGCGACTTAGCAGCAGCAGCATATCTAGAGTTACACTATTACAATCATTGATGGTGTACAGAACTGTATGTTTCATCAACCACTGCAAGTCTCCTAGTCATCATTATTTTCACTGGAGACTCAGTTACATATTTGGTAATTGCAAGAAACAGCAATCTTGTATAACTGGCAAATACAAAAATATCGTTGGCAGTATTATTAAAGACTTAAGTGAGAATTAAGCCGAGAACTTACATTAGGTGTACCACAGTACATTCTTAGGTCATTTTACTTAGTCTATTCTATACCAATATCTTTTATTTTTAGGAAAATTATATGACTCTTAGCCCAATTTCCTAGTGTTACTAGGTTGATTATTATAGCATAATTTACTTGTTCCCAAGATAAACGGGGGGCCTTCAACCTTAAATGACCACAGACTGATGCTAACCATATAGGTCCATCCCATTATTATGGGAGTTTTCCTTTAAACAGATGAGAGGTTACTGTTTTTGATTGAGACTTAGGTCATCGTTCTGACTGAGTTTGAGTGACCTGAAAAGAAATTTTGAATCTATGGTCGGGGTCAGAGCAGGTATTATCAGTAGGCCATCTGAGAGGGTCCCATCTAGTAATATGAGTAGATAGAACAGGACTGAACTCTCATTCTTCTAAAATAAATTTCTTAAGGGTCACCCAATTAGAGCCTTGGGAGTGGAGAAATCCACCAAAGTAATTTAGAAGTATTAGACACAGGTAATTAGCCACAAACCCAACAATTGGATTGAGTTTTAAAACTAGCATAGAATGATGTCCATGACAGAAAACATTTTGTGTGTAAAGCCCCAAGAAGTCAAGAAAACATTATAATCATGAGTCGGGTCCAGCATCTTGGGCAAATTGTCTGCTTCTGATATCTTCCTCTTGTTCTGGTGTAATGTAGTTTCCTTTTATTAAAAAAGTCCTTCCATTGGGTTGGAGACAGTCTCTTAAATTATTTTCCAATTCCTGGTTGCAGGTTGTAAGGCATCTGATCTTTGTCCAATGTTACATTATTGAGATAACTTCAAAAACCAACTTAGAGTGTCCTTTAATAACTCAATTAAGTTTATGTTAATATAGTAAAGAACTATCCAGGAAATGAGTCTTAGATACTGACCTCCATTAACAAAACTAAGACTTAACACTTATTGAAACATCTTTTTCTCCCTAAGTTTACCCTCATTTTTACCAAATATAATCAAATTAAGATGACATTTTTTTGGAAAATGTCTGGTCTCAATAAACTTGACCTGATGATTTATATAGTCATAATTGATTATCAGTTCAATTCAGTTCAGTCAGTCATGTCTGACTCTTTGCGACCCCATGAATCACAGCACACCAGGCCTGCCTGTCCATCACCAACTCCCAAAGTTCATTCAGACTCATGCCCATCGAGTCAGTGATGCCATCCAGCCATCTCATTCTCTGCCGTCCCCTTCTCCTCCTGCCCCCAATCCCTCCCAGCATCAGAGTTTTTCCAATGAGTCAACTCTTCACATGAGGTGGCCAAAGTGCTGGAGTTTCAGCTTAAGCATCATTCCCTCCAAAGAAATCCCAGGGCATATCTCCTTCAGAATGGACTGGTTGGATCTCTTTGCAGTCCAAGGGACTCTCAAGAGTCTTCTCCAACACCACAGTTCTTATAGACTTTTTTTTTTTTCTGCTTTGCTGAGTCTCAGACTGAACTTAAAAAAAAAAAAAAACTTAAGGCTAGGAAAGTTATGCTGAGGGTTTATTACAGATTTTGCTTAATAAATTTAGGTGAATTTCTCCTTTCTCAAGAGCTCCATGATTCTTTGAGATTTCTGTACTTGTTAGTGAGATAACCTTCCTAACTTATCTGATAAAGCTACTGGAAATCTAAGAGTTCCCAGTCTCTAGAGGGATCAGAGAGAGAGAAAAGATAAATGTTTTACTTTTGCTTACAAAAGAATAATTTTACCAAATTACCATAAGTCATAATTAATTTGAGGGGAAAGTTTTCCTTACACCTGGAAAACATATTCAAACCAGTAACTTTTTCAGATAGAAATCATAAAAGTTATAAGCATATTCACCAGTTCATTAAGTCCTTTTGTTAACTTTTATGAAGCCATCAGGTTTCCCATTAGAATCCTTTAATTTCATACCCAGTTCAGCATTCTGATCTGAAAGTAAGAAACACATGTTTATCCAAAAGTTCTTTCTATAAATCTTAAAGAGGAACCATTTTGCAAAAGCAATATTATTTATTTATTAAAATAAATAATAAATAATAATAACTGCCTATAATGACAAAAGACTTAAGAAGGCACGTTTACAATGAGGTACCATTTCACTCCAGTCAGAATGGCTGCGATCCAAAACTCTACAAGCAATAAATGCTGGAGAGGGTGTGGAGAAAAGGGAACCGTCTTACACTGTTGGTGGAAATGCAAACTAGTACAGCCACTATAAAGAAAAGTGTGAAGATTCCTTAAAAAACTGGAAATAAAACTGTCATATGACCCAACAATTGCACTGCTGGGCATACATACCAAAGAAACCAGAATTAAAAGAGACACGTGTACCCCAATGTTCATCGCAGCACTTTTTATAATAGCCAGGACATGGAAGCAACCTAGATGTCCAGCAGCAAGCAAATGGATAAGAAATCTGTGGTACATATACACAATGGAGTATTACTCAACCATTAAAAAGAATACATTTGAATCAGTTCTAATGAGGTGGATGAAACTGGAGCCTATTATACAGAATTAAGTAAGCCAGAAAGAAAAACACCAATACAGTATACTAATGCATATATATGGAATTTAGAAAGATGGTAATGATAACTCTGTATGTGAGACAGCAAAAGAGACACAAATGTATAGAATAGTCTTTTGGATTCTGTGGGAGAGGGTGAGGCTGGGATGATTTGGGAGAATGGCATTGAAACATGTACAATATCATATGTGAAATAAATCGCCAGTCCAGGTTCAATGCATGATACAGGATGCTCGGGGCTGGTGCACTGGGATGACCCAGAGGGATGATATGGGGAAAGAGGAGGGAGAGGGGTTCAGGATGGGGAACACGTATACACCCATGGTGGATTTATGTTGATATATGGCAAAACCAATACAATATTGTAAAGTAATTAGCCTCCAATTAAAATAAATAAATTTATATTAAAAATAAAATAAATAAGGGATACAAAAAATCTAAAAACAAGAAAAAAAATCTGACTACAGTATAATTGACAAAGAAACCTGGTTATGGCTGTAACAACATTTTAAGATAATAACTGGAATCATGACTGATATTTTGTCAGGACATATCTGAATTTTAGAAACTCTATAGAATTTCTAGGATATCTATATTAGTAACATTTACCATACTATATAACCTGAGGATATTTATTACTCATTTGACAATACTTTCTTGCAATTCAATACACCAGATGAACCTAATTAGTTTAATATCTCTCTTTGGGATGCTTCAGGGGCCCTTTGAAGCATCCCAAAGTTAGCTATAGGTCAAAACATGTTTCATTAGAATCTGATTCACTTAAGAAACAATAAAAGATTTCAGAGGCAAATATGGAACAGATCATTTAAGAGGTAAAGAAACATTTAAGAGGTAAAGAAATTGTTATCAAAGGCAGTTCAACATCTCAAGAAAGTTTTTCCTCTTAATCCAGAGAAAAGTCAAATTCACATTTTCACCTACTTACTTTTAATTTACTCAATTACATTTATTTTAAACTTAGTAATTTCTGAGCATGCACAAAACTCTTTTCTCAGGATCAACTTCCACAAACCTTTTTTTTTTTTTATCATTTTCTGTACCCATTAATTTGTTCTCCTATCCTGAAAAGCCACCTATAAGTCAAACCTACTTCCTTTTCCCTTAACAAAATGAAATTCCATTTATCATGCCTTGTTTACTAAAAACACACATCCCACTTTCCTTAAGCAGCTATCCTCTATATTACCATTCAATAGATTGGTAAACATAAATACCAGCGATAATTTCTAAAAACATTTGCTTCCTTATAGAGAACATCTCAGGATGGCATCAAACATATTCATTAATTGTTCAAAACCTTTTTAGTTTCTCTGTAAGAGGAAGATATGGTTTGGTACTTGCTCTCATAACAAGATTTTATTTAACTTTTATTAAACCAAGACACAACAAAAATACTGTGAAAGTGAAAGTGAAGTGAAAGTGAAGTTGCTCAGTCGTGTCCAACTCTTTGCGACACCATGGACTGTAGCCTACCAGTCCCCTCCCTCCATTGAATTCTCCAGGCAAGAATACTGGAGTAGGTTGCCATTTCTTTCTCCAGGGGATCTTCCCGACCCAGGTATCGAACCTGGGTCTCCCTCATTCCAGGTAGATGCTTTAACCTCTGAGCCACCAGGGAAGCTTAATGTTAATGACCCTTATTAGATCAACAAACACATTAATACCAGTTATTTAATGCTTAATATTTTTCAGTTCATGTGAACATAAAATTCATTTAGGTTAATTTTTCTTGTATTTAATTTCTCCAGGGGATCTTCCCGACCCAGGTATCGAACCTGGTCTCCCTCATTCCAGGTAGATGCTTTAACCTCTGAGCCACCAGGGAAGCTTAATGTTAATGACCCTTATTAGATCAACAAACACATTAATACCAGTTATTTAATGCTTAATATTTTTCAGTTCATGTGAACATAAAATTCATTTAGGTTAATTTTTCTTGTATTTAGAATTGTTTGAGTTGTAAGCGCTTACTTTTCTTAAAGCCAATTAAACAGAGCTCATTTACAAATATCAGCAACAATATCCAAACACACATACACACATACCGAGACATACATATATCCAAATGGAAACAAGAGATTTCACAGCTTTGTTTTCCAAACTTAGTTATGAATCAAATAGCACAATATAAAACTCACTAGATTATAAATAACAGTTGGAATTTAAAAAGGCTTTCTTTTCTATTTTTTTCCCTCTGTTTCAGGAATTAGAGATTATCTAGATAGGTGTCCCTGAAAGCCGTAGTCTCAAGGTGCAAGAAGAGGAAGCTGTCTTCTCCTAGTAGGACAACTGCAAAAAAGTTTTAATCAGTTTTCTCTGGAGTCTAAAGAAAATCGTGGCCACACTGTCAAAAATCATTATTTTGCTGTGATCATAGTTTCATAACCAAAATTTAGACCAGATAGTTCTCAAACTGACCCTGATAACAAAGACAGACTGACTAATAAAATGTTCTATCAGGAATTGTTCCTCTGGGAGGTAAGGATCTTATTTTATCAGCCCCATGCTGTTGATTGTAGGAAAAAAGTCCTGAATATAAGGGAACGTCTGTCCATTTTCCCATCCTGTGGCAATAAAGATCTAATATTTTTAGGTCATTTTTTTTTGTCATTGGATAATAAGGTATAGGTTTACCAGCCATTTAAAACTTTTCCCAAGGGGTTCTTAGGTGTGAGGTGGTGGTGGAAGTTTAGAGGAAACACTTCCTATATAAACTGCTCAAGCAGTTTGTACAGATGTCTGCACAGTCAAGCCAATCTGTGTGCTCAAACCAAAATAATCAAATCATACCAAAAATCACAGCCAAACTTTACATTCCAAATAAAACAAATGGCAAAGAGATGCCCAGAAATCAAAAGCCAAATGGAACAAATGGAAAGACGATGCCCAGAAATAAAAAGCCACACGGCATAAATGCCCTAAATATGACTTTCCAGTCCCACTAGACTTGAGTCACTGCTAGTGGCCTTTTTGAGTTCTTACATAGTTTCATGTAGTTTCTTGTTAGTTTCCTGCAAAGAAGTTACTCTATTGTTTCCTCTGTTAGAATGTTCTGCATACCAAAATAAGCATTTCATTGAAGCTATTTGATCTTAGAGCTGACTTTTTCTAACTATGTGCACAAAAATATCAGTTTTGGTATATCAAAAGACCCTTGATTTGGATATTTTAGGTTGAGATCTCCTTTAGTATAATTTCCCCAATTAAGTAGGTACTTATACAAAGTATAAGCTTTGTATGTACATAACCCTGGCTGGAGATAGAGGCTTCTTTCTGATGTCCCTCATTTCTGTGTTTGAGAGGCTCTACTTATTTTAAGTTGAATTTGTTGTGGATAAAATTCACTCATGAAAGTGTGGTGAGCCAGTACACTGTGAACTTAACTCCCTCCACGTGTCACTCCAGAGTCACGTGAGCCCTCTTACACGTCTTAGTTACTCACTTTGGCAGTCTAAGACCACCACAGTGCTCAGATCACTGAATGATCAATTCTTATCTGTGACCCCTGGATAGGCAAGTGTTTTAATTAATGAGTGAGTTTCCCTATGGGATCATTGCTTGGTAAGAAGCCTCGGCTTCCACCCCTCCTAAAAATTTCTCAGTCACCTGAGTAAGCTGTAACCAGCTGAGATGAGTTTTGTCCCTTTTCTATGATGTAAAGCTCTCATGTAATATCTTCACTTTTATCCCCAAAAATTCTATTAAGGCAGCCAATTTGAGGAAAAGCATCAGATTAGCCTCTTAACTACTCACTACAGACCACTTCAGTTCAGTTCAGTTCAGTCCCTCAGTCGTGTCCAACTCTTTGCAACCCCATGAATCACAGCACGCCAGGCCTCCTTGTCCATCACCATCTCCTGGAGTTCACTCAGACTCACGTCACGTCCATCGAGTCAGTGATGCCATCCAGCCATCTCATTCTCGGTCATCGCCTTCTCCTGCCCCTAATCCCTCCCAGCATCAGAGTCTTTTCCAATGAGTCAACTCTTCACATGAGGTGGCCAAAGTACTGGAGTTTCAGCTTTAGCTATCATTGCTTCCAAAGAAATCTCAGGGCTGATCTCCTTCAGAATGAACTGGTTGGATCTCCTTGCAGTCCAAGGGACTCTCAAGAGTCTTCTCCAACACCACACTTCAAAAACATCAATTCTTTGGCGCTCTGCCTTCTTCACAGTCCAACTCTCACATCCATACATGACCACAGGAAAAATCATAGCCTTGACTAGATGGACCTTAGTTGGCAAAGTAATGTCTCTGCTTTTCAATATACAATCTAAGTTGGTCAAAACTTTTCTTCCAAGGAGTAAGCATCTTTTAATTTTATGGCTGCAGTCACCATCTGCAGTGATTTGGGAGCCCCAAAAAATAAAGTCTGATGCTGTTTCCACTGTTTCTCCATCTATTTCCCATGAAGTGATGGGACTGGATGCCATGATCTTCATTTTCTGAATGTTGAGCTTTAAACCAATTTTTTCACTTTCCTCTTTCACTTTCATCAAGAGGCTTTGCAGCTCCTCTTCACTTTCTGCCATAAGGGTGGTGTCATCTACATATCTGAGGTTATTGATATTTCTTCCAGCAATCTTGATTCCAGCTTGTGTTTCTTCCAGTCTAGCGTTTCTCATGATGTACTCTGCATAGAAGTTAAATAAGCAGGATGACAATATACAACCTTGACGTACTCCTTTTCCTATTTGGAACCAGTGTGTTGTTCCATGTCCAGTTCTAACTGTTGCTTCCTGACCTGCATACAGATTTCTCAAGAGGCAGGTCAGGTGGTCGAGTATTCCCATCTCTTTTAGAATTTTCCATAGTTTATTGTGATCCACACAGTCAAAGGCTTTGGCATAGTCAATAAAGCAGAAACAGACCACTTAGTTTCCTACAACTGAGCAACCTCAGGATCTTTCTGTTGAGCCCTGCATATTCCTCAGTATCTTTTAACCAAGCCCTGCCCCCAGATCTTTCCACTTAGTGAGTATTGCCCTGGTATCTTTCAACCAGCTCAACCCAGTATCTTTCCACTCAGTTTCTATACACTGAGTGGGTATGCTTTGGTATATTTCAACTACCCCTACTCCCTTCCCAGTGCCTTTCAACTGGGAGGGAATAAGTAATCTGCTCCACTGCCAAATAAAATTCACGACCATCAACCAATATGGGATATCTGAGAACCAGGAAAGGCTTAGCCCCAAGTTCATCTGGACTGCCTGAGAAGGTAGATGGGTGCAAGGGGCTGCTGCTGGTATCATAGCTCCAGTTCCTTGTAGAGTTCAGGTGAAGAAGGGATGTTCACTCTGGGTTCCTTCACAGTTGCCATAACTGTAAACTAATAAAAGATGTACAACGTGAGAGTTGTGAGTTAAGTTTCTGGGGGTAAAATGAGGACTACAGCCCAGGAGATGGTACCTCAGATAGCTTTGATAAACTGGTCCAATGAGGTAGTGAGTGAAGGTCAATATATGTGATTTTGGTGAAGGGGGAGTTCATGCAATCAAGAAATTATTTTATAAAAGATTTCCTGTTAGTCAAGAGAACCTAATATAACCACGAAGAAATTAAGTACTTTTCTAGATATGAGGAGATGGAAGGATTTTGATCATGAAATCAGTTCCTAAAATGTCAGACTATCTAAAGACCTGTTCCACCAGTCTCCCTGGAGCACAAAGTGCCTCATTCTCCACCCTGAACTCCTTTCAGGCTGTGTCAAAGGTAAATAGCTGCAGTAGCATAGGATTAACTCTCTGCAGAGGCACATCACAAATGCCCTTGGCAAACATCAATCTGTAGTTGGCAGAATAACTGAGGCAGAAGAATGGATAAGTAGGCTGAGAGATAGAAAATTAGAAATAACTACAAAGGAGCAGAATATAGAGGAAAGAATGAAAAGAATTGATGACAATCTTAAAGACCTCTGGGGCAATATTAAATGCACCAACATTTGAATTATAATGTCCCCAGATGAAGAAGAAAAAAAGAAAGTATATGAGAAAAACTTGAAGAGATTATAATCAAAAAATGTTCTAATATGGAAAATAAAATAGTGACCCAATTTCAGGAAGCTCATAGAGTCCCAGACAAGATAAACCTAAAAGAAATATGCCACAAAACATCTTAACCAAACTAACAAAAATTAAACACAAAGGAAAAATATTTAAAGCATCAAGAGAAAAGCAACAGATAATATACAAGGGAATACCCATGAGATTAACAGCTGAACTTTCAGCAGAAACCCTACAGGCCAGAAGGGAGTGGCAAGATATATTTAAAGTGACAAAAGGTAAAAACCTACAACCAAGATTATTCTATCCAGCAAGGATCTCATTCAGATTTGATGATGAAATCAAAACTTTATGGACAATCAATAGCTCAGAGAATTCAGCAGCATCAAAGCAGCCTTACAACAAAAGCTAAAGGAACTCTCCAGGAAAACACACACACACACACACACACACACACACACACACACACACGAAGAAGAAAAGGACCCACAAAAATGAACCCCAGGTTCTTCCCTGGTGGTCCAGTTGCTAAGAATCCAAACTCCCATTTCAGGGGCCCCAGAATTGATCTCTGATAGGGAACTAAATCTACCATGCCACAACTAAGAGTCTACATGCCGCAACTAAAAGATCTTGCATGCTGCAACTAAGACCCAGCATAGCCAAAGAAACAGATATTTAAAAACCCAAATCATTAAGAAAATGACAATAGGAACATATATATTGATAACTATCATAAATATAAATGGATTAAATGCCTCAACGAAAACCACAGACTGGCTGAATGGATACAGAATACAAGATCCATATGTATGCTGCCTACAAAAGACCCACTTCAGACCTAAGGACACATACACACTGAAAAGGGATGGAAAAACATAGTCCATGTAAATAGGAAACAACAAAAAAATCAGGAGTAGCAATACTCATATGAAACAAAATAGACTTTAAAATAGATACTGTTATAAGGGATAAGGAAGGGCACTACATGACCAAGCAGTCAATAAAAGAAGATGTAACAAATATCAATATTTATGTACCCAACATAGGAACACCTCAACACATAAGTCAAATGCTAACAATACAAAAGGGAAAAGTGACAAAACACAATAATAGTAGGGGACTTTAATACTCCACTTATACCACTGAGCAGATTATCCACACAGAAAATTAATATGTAAACACAAATCTTAAGTCACATATTAGACTAGATGGAGTGAATTGATATCTTTAGCATATGCTATCCAAAAACATCAGAATATACTTTTTTCTCAAGTGCACACAAAACATTCTCAAGGATATATCACATCTTCGCTTCACAAATCAAGCACTGGTAAACTTAAGAAAATTGAAATCATGTCAAGTATCTTTTCTGATCACAGTGCTATGAGATTAGATATTGATTACCAGAAGAAAAAGAAGGGGGGCTTCCCTGGTGGCTCCAACAGTATAGAATCTGCCTGAATGTAGGAGACCTGAATTCAGTCCCTGGGTTGGGAAGATCCTCTGCAGAAGGGAATGGCAACCCATTCCAGCATCCTTGCCTAGAGAATTTCATATACAGAAGAGCCTGGTGGGCTACAGTCCATGCAGTCACAAAGGGTCAGATGTGACTGAGCAACTAACACAACAGCAACAGGGAAAAAAGAAAAAAAAAATCCTGAAAAACACAAACATAAGAAAGCTAAACAACATCCTTCTAAATAAGCAAGAAGTCCCTGAAGAAATCAGAGGAAATAAAGCAATACCTAGAAAAAAAAATGACAGTGAAAACATGACCCAAAACCTATGGGGTGCAGCAAAAGCAATGTTAAAATGGAAGTTTATAGCAATACAAGCCTACCTCAAGGAATGAGAAAAACTTCAAATAAACAGCATGACCTTACACCTAATGCAACTGGAGAAACAAGAACAAAATTCACCTGAAGTTAGTTTAAGAAAATAAATCATAAATATCAGAGCAGAGATAAATGATAAAGAAATGAAGGCAACTATAGCAAAGATCAATAAAACCAAAAGCTGGTTCTTTGAGAAGATTTAAAAAAAATTTGACAATTAGCCAGACTCCTGAAGGAAAAAAGGGGGGAAGACTCAAATCAATAAAACTAGAAATGAAAAAGGAGAAGTTACAACGGACAATGAAGAAATACCAAAGATCATAGGAGACTTCTATAAGCAACCACATGCCAATAAAATGAACCATATGGAAGGAATCAACAAATTCTTAGAAAAGTACAACCTTCCAAGACTGAACCAGGAAGAAATAGAATTAATGAAGCAATCATAAGCACTGAAATTGAAAATGTGACAAAAATCTTTCAACAGACAAAAACTCAAGACCAGGTGGCTTCCCAGGTGTCTTCTGTCAAACGTTCAGAGAAGAGCAAATACCTGTCTTCTCAAACTCTTCCAAAAAACTGCTGATGGAGGAGCACCCTCAAACTCATGTTATGAGGTCACCAGCACCTTGATACAAAAATCAGACAAGATGCCACAAAAAAAGAAAGTTACAGGCCAATATCACAGGTGGACATAGATGAAAAATTCCTCAGCAAAACACTAGCAAACAGAATCCAATAACACATTAAAAAAATCACACCGTGATCAAGTGCGGTTTATCCCAGAATACAAAGATTCTTCAATATATGCAAATCAGTCAACGTGCTACACTATATAAATAAATTGAAAGGTAAAAACCATGTGATCATCTGCGTAGATGTAGAAAAAGCTTTTGACAAAATTCAACACCCATTTATGATAAAAATTCTCCAGGAAATAGTCATAGAAGGAGCCTATCTCAACATGATAAAGGCTGTATATGACAAACTCACAGAAAGCCCTATTCTCAATGGGGAAAAATTAATACATTTTTTCTAAGATCAGAAACAAGACAGGGGTGCCTATTGGCACCACTGTTATTCAATATAGTTCTAAAAGTCCTAGCCAGGGCAATCAGAGAAGAAAAAGTCTTAAAAAGAACACAGACTGGAAAGAAGGAGTAAAACTATCACTTCTTACAGATGACATAAAACTATTCATAGTTCAGTTCAGTTGCTCAGTCGTGTCCGACTCTTTGCAACCCCATGAATCACAGCATGCAGGGCCTCCCTGTTCATTACGATCTCTCAGAGTTCACACAGACTCATGTCCCTCGAGTCCATGATGCCATCCTGCCATCTCATCCTCTGTTGGCCCCTTCTCCTCCTGCCCCCAATCCCTCCCAGCATCAGAGTCTTTTCCAGTGAGTCAACTCTTCGCATGAGGTGGCCAAAGTACCGGAGTTTCAGCTTCAGCATCATCCTTCCAAAGAAATCCCAGGTAAGGAGCAGCAGCTGCGCTTTGCTGGAGCAGCTGTGAAGAGATACCCCACGCCCAAGGTAAGAGAAACCCAAGTAAGATGGTAGGTGTTGCAAGAAGGCATCAGATGGCAGACACACTGAAAACTATACATAGAAAACCCTAAAGTAGCACCAGAAAATTACTAGAGCTAATCAGCAAATTTAGTAAAGTTGAAAGTACAAATTAAATACAGAAATTATTTGTATTCTTATATATTAAAACAAAAAGTCAGAAACAGAAATTAAGAAAGCAATTCCATTCCCAAATGAAGCAAAAAGAATAAAATACCTATGAATAACCTACCTAAGGAGACAAAAGACCTGTATACAGAAAACTATAATCGCTGAAAAATTACCAAATTCAGACTTAAATTGAAGAAAGTAGGGAAAACCGCTAGACCATTCAGATATGATCTAAATCAAATCCCTTATGATTATACAGTGGAAGGGAGAAATAGATTTAAGGGCCTAGATCTAACAGACAGAGTGCCTGATGAACTATGGACGGAGGTTCATGACATTGTACAGGAGACAGGGATCAAGACCATCCCCATGGAAAAGAAATGCAAAAAAGCAAAATAGCTGTCTGGGGAGGCCTGACAAATAGCTGTGAAAAGAAGAGAGGCGAAAAGCAAAGGGGAAAAGGAAAGATATAAGCATCTGAATGCAGAGCTCCAAAGAATAGCAAGAAGAGATAAGAAAGCCTTCTTCAGCGATCAATGCAAAGAAATAGAGGAAAAGAACAGAATGGGAAAGACTAGAGATCTCTTCAAGAAAATTAGAGATACCAAGGGAACATTTCATGCAAAGATGGGCTCGATAAAGGACAGAAATGGTTTGGACCTAACAGAAGCAGAAGATATTAAGAAGAGGTGGCAAGAATACACAGAAGAACTGTACACAAAAGATTTTCCCGACACAGATAATCATGATGATGTGATCACTAATCTAGAGCCAGACAGCTTGGAATCCGAAGTCAAGTGGACCTTAGAAAGCATCACTATGAACAAAGCTAGTGGAGGTGATGGAATTCCAGTGGAGCTGTTTCAAAGCCTGAAAGATGATGCTGTGAAAGTGCTGCACTCAATATGCCAGCAAATTTGGAAAACTCAGCAGTGGCCACAGGACTGGAAAAGGTCCATTTTAATTCCAATTCCAAAGAAAGACAATGCCAAAGAATGCTCAAACTACCATACAATTGCACTCATCTCACATGCTAGTAAAGTAATGCTCAAAATTCTCCAAGCCAGGCTTCAGCAATACGTGAACCGTGAACTCCCTGATGCTCAAGCTGGTTTTAGAAAAGGCAGAGGAATCAGAGAGCAAATTGCCAACATTCGCTGGATCATGGAAAAAGCAAGAGAGTTCCAGAAAAACATCTATTTCTGCTTTATTGACTATGCCAAAGGCTTTGACTGTGTGGATCACAATAAACTGTGGAAAATTCTGAAAGAGATAGGAATACTAGACCACCTAACCTGACTTTTGAGAAATCTGTATGCAAGTGTTTATTTAACTTACATGCAGAGTACATCATGAGAAATGCTAGACTAGAAGAAATAAAAGCTGGAATTAAGATTACCGGGAGAAATATCAATAACCTCAGATATGCAGATTATACCATCCTTATGGCAGAAAGTGAAGAGGAGCTGAAAAGCCTCTTGATGAAAGTGAAAGAGGAGAGTGAAAAAGTTGGTTTAAAGCTCAAAATTCAGAAAACGAAGATCATGGCATCCGGTCCCATCACTTCATGGGAAAGAGATGGAGAAACAGTGGAAACAGTGTCAGACTGTTTTTGGGGGGGGGGCTCCAAAATCACTGCAGATGGTCATTGCAGCCATGAAACTAAAAGACGCTTACTCCTTGGAAGAAAAGTTATGACCAACCTAGATATCATATTCAAAAGCAGAGACACCACTTTGCCGACTAAGGTCCGTCTAGTCAAGGCTATGGTTTTTCCAGTGGTCATGTATGGATGTGAGAGTTGGACTGTGAAGAAGGCTGAGCACTGAAGAATTGATGCTTTTGAACTGTTGTGTTGGAGAAGACTCTTGAGAGTCCCTTGGTCTGCAAGGAGATTCAACCAGTCCTTTCTAAAGGAGATCAGCCCTGGAATTTCTTTGGAAGGGTTGGTGCTAAAGCTGAAACTCCAGTACTTTGGCCACCTCATGTGAAGAGTTGACTCATTGGAAAAGACTCTGATGCTGGGAAGGATTGGGGGCAGGAGGAGAAGGGGATGACAGAGGATGAGATGGCTGAATGGCGTCACGGACTCGATGGACGTGAGTCTGAGTGAACTCCGGGAGATGGTGATGGACAGGGAGGCCTGGTGTGTTGCAGTTCATGGGGTCACGAAGAGTCGGACACAGCTGAGCGACTGAACTGAACTGAAGGAGACAAAAGACCTGTATACAGAAAACTATAATCACTGATAAAAGATATCAAAGGTAACACAAGTAGATGAAGAGATATACCATGTTCTTGGATTGAAAAAATAAATATTGTAAATTACCATACTACCCAAAGTAATCTACAGATTCAATGCAATCCCTAACATATTATGAATGTCCTTTTTTCCTAGAACTAGAACAAAAAAATTTTAAATTCGTATGGCAGCTCAAAATTTTAAATTTGTATATTGCATCCTGACTAGCCAAAGTAATCTTGAGAAAGAACATAGAAGCTGAAAGAATCAGGGTCCTTGACTTCAAATTACAGTACAAGCTACGGTAAACAATAATGAAGAAAAGATTTTAAAAGATGGAATGTTACTGGCACAAACACAGTAATATAGATCAATAGAAGAGGATAGAAACCCAGAGATAACTCACGCCTATGGTCACCTTGTCTTTGACAAAGGAGGCAAGAATATACAATGGAGCAAAGATACTCTCTTTGATAAGTGATCCAGATGCATATAAAAGAATAAAAATTAAAGACTTCCTTACATTATACACAAAAAAATAAACTCAAAATGAATTAAAGACCCAAATGTAAACCCAGAACCTATAAAACTCTTAGAGGAAAACAGGTAGAGCACTCTTTGATACTAATCACAGCAAGATCCTCATTGATCCATCTCCTCGAGTAATGAAAATAAAACCACTATGTAAAGTAATTAGCCTCCAATTAAAATAAATTAATTAATTTACAAAAAAAGAAAAGCAAAAATAAACAAGTGGGACCTAATTGAACATAAAAGCTTTTTCACAACAAACGAAACTGTAAACAACTAAAAAGACAACCTTCAATATGGGAGGAAATCATTGCAAATGAAACAACTGACAAAGGATTAATCTCCAAAATATAGAAGCATCTCATTCAGTCAATATCAGAAAACTAAACAATCATACCAAAAAGTGACAGACATTTCATGATAGACATTCAGATGGGCAACAAACACAGGAAAAAGTGCTCAACACCCCCCATTATTAGAGAAATGCAAGTCAAAACTACAATGAAAGATCAGTTGAATTGATACCGCCAGTGTTTATTCCATGTCCTGGCTCTCGTAAACAGTGCTGCAATGTCTATTGGGGTGCATGTATCTTTTTCAATTATGGCTTTTTTCAGGGTATGTGCCCAGTAGTGGGATTGCTGGTCATATGATAGATTTGTTTCTAGTTTTAAAAGGAATCTCCACACTGTTTTCCATAGTGGTGGGGTCAATTTACATTCTCACCAAGAGTGAAAGAGGGTTCCCTTTTCTCCACATCCTTTCCAGCATTGTTTGTAGATTTTTGATGATAGACATTGTGATGGGGTTTGAGATGATACCTCATTGTAATTTTAATTTGCATTTATCTATTAATGAAGGAAATTTAACACATTTACATGTGTTTTTTGCTCATGTGTATGTCTTTTTTGGAGAAATTTCTGTTTTGAGCTTCTGCACATTTTTGATTGGGTTGTTTACATTAAGCTTCTTATATATTTTGAAGATTAGTCCTTTGTTAATTTCTTAATTTGAAACTATTTTCTTCTATTCTGAGAGTTGTTTTTTCATCATTTATGATTTCTTTTGTGGCTCATAAGTTTCTGAGTTTAATTAGGTTCCATTTGTTTAATTTTGTTTTTATTTTCATTACTCTAGTAGGTGGGTCAAAAAGATCTTGCTGTGGTTTATTTCCAAGAGTGCTCTGCCTGTGTTTTAATCTGGGTTTTATAGTGTTAAGCCTTACATTTATGTCTTTAATCTGCTGCTGCTAAGTCGCTTCAGTCATGTCCGACTCTGTGCAACCCCAGAGATGGCAGCAAAACACTTAAATTCTTTAATGTAAAATAGTCTTCTCTTAAAATTTACCTTTTAAGGAATTTTTACAAAATGAGGCATTGCCATAGTTATGTTTTTGTAATTTCTTAATCAGAAAGCAACCTATAGTCTCAGCAATACTTATCAACAGTGTGTTAATATTCAGTATAATGCTGAATATGCAAAAAATCTTTAAAATGAGAGACGTATATGAGTATATTTAAATGAATAAAGTAAATATATAAAATCCATATTTTATTGTTTAAAATGTATTAAATTACAATTATCTGTGACTATTGTGGCTATAAAGATTCTAATTTCTCATCTGTGAGGATATTTCAATTTCT
The DNA here is from genome assembly GCA_006408675.1 of Madoqua kirkii. NCBI lineage: Eukaryota > Metazoa > Chordata > Mammalia > Artiodactyla > Bovidae > Madoqua > Madoqua kirkii. Next base: position 49,381 of record SJYC01108267.1, read on the forward strand.
CTTTTGTTTTGGTAGTCAGTCAAAAGTTTAAAGTAAAGGTGTGTAAGATCATGCTTGACT
>SJYC01108268.1:0-11668 GCA_006408675.1 Madoqua kirkii
CTAAGTTACTACCTCCTCAAATTTTTTACTTATGTAGAAATATTTTCTGTTTCTCTCAAAGTTTTTTTGCCTCCACATCACCAATAGTGTTAGAATTAAATTTTTTTAAACAATAACAACATGAACAGAACTACTTCATTTTAAGAGGTGATAATGATTAATAGGGCAAATAATGTTTTGCTACAACAAAAAAGCTTAGTTACTGAGTCATAGAAGTTGAGAGAAGAAATGAACCCAGAAATGTCTCTCCAATTGCATTTATCTCTTCCTTTTAATTTTCACCATACATCTGTATTATATAGTGGATGATTGCTTTTATCATATACTTAATGTCAGGCATTTCAACAACCCTGTTTTCCTATTGACAAGGGTGTTTATTTCTTAAACAAACCACATAATTCCTTTGCTTTCTTCTCATGAGAAAATTTAACTCTTTTAATTTTAATGCTTTCTCCTAAATTTTATTCATCTGTTTATGTTGAAATTGATTTCAACTTTACATTTGTAGTCATTATGTTCTAAGGCAGTATATGCTTGTGTGCATGCTAAGTTGCTTAAGTTGTGTCTGACTCATTGTGACACTATGGACTGCAGACTTCCAGGCTCCTGTCCATGGGATTCTCTAGGCCAGAATACTGGAGTAGGTTGTCATGCCCTCCTTTAGGGGCTCTTCCCAACCCAGGGACTGAACCCATGTCTTTTATGTCTCCTGCATTTGCAGGTAGGTTCTTTACCACTAGTGCCACCTGAGAAGCCCAAGGTAGTATAAAACAATATTATTTATGACCAGCTTTTAAGTATTTTTCACCTAAAAATCACTGAGTACCTACACTTCTATAGGATTTTTGTGTGTTAGATCAAATATTCTTAGTTTTGTATGATTTGTAGGTTTCTTTTTCCTTTTTTAAAAAACAAATCTTTTCTTGTATTTCCATATAATTTCTCTAAAATTCTCTAGATCAGCTTTGAAATTTAGTATGTTGGCAAAACTCTTAGTTTTCCAAAAGTTTTCAGGTCAAATCAAGTGGGTCTTAAGAAGCATTACTATAAACAAAGCTAATGGAAGTGATGGAATTCCAGCTGAGCTATTTCAAATCTTGAAAGATGATTCTGATAAAGTGCTGCACTCATTATGCCAATAAATTTGGAAAACTCAGTAGTGGCCACAAGACTGGAAAAGGTTAGTTTTCATTCCAATCCCAAAGAAGAGCAATGCCAAAGAATATCCAGACTACTGTACTGTTGCTACTGCTGCTGCGTCACTTCAGTCGTGTCTGACTCTGTGTGACCCCATAGACGGCAGCCCACCAGGCTCCCCTGTCCCTGGGATTCTCCAAGCAAGAACACTGGAGTGGATTGCCATTTTCTTCTCCAAAACTACTGTACAGTTGTGCTCATTTCACATGCTAACAAGGTAAAGTTCATAATCCTTCAAGTTAGGCTTCAGCAGTACCTGAACTGAGAACTTCTAGATGTACAAGTTGGATTTAGAAAGGGCAGAAGAACCTGAGATCAAATTGCCAACATTCATTGGATCATGGAGAAAAGGGAATTCCAGAAGAAACATCTACTTCTTCTTCATTGACTATGTGAAAACCTTTGGCACTGTGGATCAGAACAAATTGTGGAATATTCTTAAAGATTTAAGATTACTAGACCACCTTCCCTGTCTTCTGATAAACCTGTATGCAGGTCAAGAAGCAATAGTTAGAACCAGAAATTGAACAATAGACTATTTCCAAATTGGAAAGGGAGTACAACAAGGTTGTATGTTGTCACCCTGCTTATTTAATTTATAGGCAGAATACATCATGTGAAATGCCATGCTGGAAGAATCACAATCTGGAATCAAGACTGCTGGGAGAAATATCAACAGCCTCAGAAGTGCAGATAATACCACTCTATGACAGAAAATGAAGAATAACTAAAGAGCCTCATGACGAAGGTGAAAAAGGAAAGCGGAAAAGCTGGCTTAAAACTCAACATTCAAAACACTAAGATCATGGCATCTGGTCCCATCACTTCATGGTAAATAGATGGGGGAAAAAGTGGAAACAGTATCAGATTTCATTTTCTTGGATTCCAAAATTGCTGCAGTGACTGCAGCCATGAAAGTAAGCTATGGCAAACCTAGACAGCATATTAAAAAGGAGATACATCCCTTTGCTGACAAAGGTCCACATAGTCAAAACTATAGTTTTTCCTGTAGTCGTGTATGGATGTGAGAGTAGGACCCTAAAGAAGGCTGAGTGCCAAAGAATTGGTGCTTTTGAATTGTGGTGCTGGAGAAGATTCTTGAGAGTCCCCTGAACTTCAGGGAGATCAAACCAGTCAATCCTAAAGGAAATCACTCCTGAATATTCATTGGAAGGACTGATATTAAAGATGAAACTCCAATATTTAGGCTACCTGATGCAAAGTGCTGACTCATTGGAAAGGACCCTGATGCCGGGAAAGAGTGAAGCCAAAAGGAGAAGGGGCAGTAGAGGATGAGATGATTAGGAGTCATCACTGATTCAATGGACATAAATCAGAGCAAACTCTGAGAGAGAGTGAAGGACAGGGAAGCCTGGTATGCTATAGTCCATGGAATTGCAAATAGTCAGACAAGCCCTAGTGACGGAACAATAGCAACGTCATTCCCTCCCTGGCTGATTTCAGGTGCATCTCTCACTATTCTCTTGCCCCCACACAGTGCTGCCTGTGGCAGTAGCCACCCTCTGATACTTCCAGTTCTAAAGGGCAGCGTTAGGGCACTCATGGATCCCTAAGATTAAAAAGGTACTCCAATATTCCTGCTTAATGGTTGTTAAGATGTGGAAGGCACAGGGTCTGTCATAATGATGTCAAATCCTCTTTATCATCCTTAGTACATAGATGCTTTATCAAGTCTAGAATGTGAAGATTACTTCATATTGTCAAACATTCTTCCCATATCTATTGTTTATGGCATAAACATTATTTTGGCATTCAAAGCCAGATTTTGTTATCCCTCAACTTGTTTCCGCACAAAACTTCAAAAATTCCTATTTAAAGATCTCAGTGTCAACATCACTCATTATCAGAGAAATGCAAATCAAGACCACAATGAGGTACCACTTCACACCAGTCAGAATGGCTGCGATCCAAAAATCTACAAGCAATAAATGCTGGAGAGGATGTGGAGGAAAGGGAACCCTCTTACACTGTTGGTGGGAATGCAAACTAGTACAGCCTTTATGGAAAACAGTGTGGAGATTCCTGAAAGAATTGCAAATAGAACTGCCTTACGACCCAGCAATCCCACTGCTGGGCAGACACACTGAGGAAACTCGAATTGAAAGAGACACGTGTACCCCAATGTTCATCGCAGCAATGTTTATAATTGTCAGGACATGGAAACAACCCAGATGTCCTTCAGCAGATGAATGGATAAGAAAGCAGTGGTACATATACACAATGGAGTATTACTCAGCCCTCAAAAAGAATAAGTTTGACGCAGTTCTAATGAGATGGATGAAACTGGAGCCGATTATACAGAGTGAAGTAAGCCAGAAAGAAAAACACCAATACAGTATACTGACACATATATATGGAATTTAGAAGACAGTAATGATGACCCTGAAAGTGAGACAATATAAGAGACACAGAGGTATAGAACGGACTTTTGGCTTCAGAGGGAGAGGGAGAGGGTGGGAAGATCTGGGAGAATGACAACGAAACATGTATACAATCATATGGGAGATGAAGCACCAGTCTATGTTCAATACAGGATACAGGATGCTTGGGGCCTGTGTATGGGATGAACCAGGGGGATGGGCAGGGAAGGGAGGTGGGAGGAGGCTTTGACATGGGGAGATCGTCTACACATGTGGCTGATTCGTGTCAATGTATGGCAGAACCAATGCAGTACTGTGAAATGGAATAAGCATTAAACAAAAAATAAAAATTAAAAAAAAAAAGATCTCAGTGTTAAGATGCTTGGCATACATGCTCTGCCGACTACCGACTGCAGACAGTTTCTGCTGGATCTTTCCCTTTGGCCATCAAGAGATGAACAAAGTGGAGTATGCCTGTGAGTTTGCCCCTGTAGAAAATTTCCCCCGTTTCCTCACCCACTTTGTCCAGAAGGATGACCTCTGGGTTGTGTATGTACTATTTCCCATGCCTTCTGGTTTCCTGTTGAACTCCCTAAGAGAGAGTTGCAACAGAAGGGTAGAGGGAACAGGTATGAGAGATCAGGATATTTCTCCCTAGCTCTGTCCCTGTGGGGTGGTCTCAGGCTAGCTGTGATCTAAGACACTGCTCCTGCAAGGACACAAACTCCTTTCCAAATCCCAGGAAGTGCACTCATCCTCCTTGCTTTTCACTTAGTGTGCTAACTGCTTACTTGCAAAGCTGCAACTGAGCTACATGTTACTTTCTTACTTCTTGGTAATACCGGCATACCTTCTCCTCTGTAGATATTTAGTTCTTAAAATAAATCCAATGTATTTTTTATTCTTCAAGAGTGACATCTTGTATTCAAAGCTATGGTTTTTCCAATGTCATATACAGATATGAGAGCTGGACAATGGAGAAGGCTGAACTCCAAAGAACTGATGCTTTAGAATTGTGGTGCTGGAGAAGACTCAAAAGTCCCTTGGACTACAAGGAAATTAAATCAGTCAATCCTAAATGAAATCAACCCTGAATGTTCACTGAAGGACTGATGCTGAAGCTGCAGCTCCAGCCCTTTGGCCACGTGATGTGCAGACTCTACTCTTTGGAAAAGACCCTGATACTGGGAAAGACTGAGGGTTGGTGAACATCATTTCATTGAGTCGGTGAACATCACTGACTCAATGGAATGAGTTTGAGCAAACTTTGGGAGAAAGTGAAGGTTAGGGAAGTCTGGCATGCTGCACGACATGGGATCAGAAAGATTCAGATGTGACTGAGCAACTGGACAACAACAAAGAGTGATATCATTTTTTCCATTTGAAGAAAGTCCTCATGCTGCCTGAAAGGTGAAGGGTTATGATGATAGGGAGTCACTGGGGAAAATGTTTGTTCATATGAAAATGCTATACATCCCCTTAGGCTGTTACAGATATAGTTATAATCATTCAATCATATTTTTAGTTGCAAAAAAAAAAAAAAGAAACCTTCTCCAAATTTATTTTGCTTTATTCAGGATTTCCTTTTTAAAGAATGTCTACTACATTCTAGGTGCAGCCACATCATATAGTCAGGGTAAGGTGTCTGGCCTGTGATTATTCTCTAGACAAAGTTCTCTCTGGGATGATGTCCATGGCGTCAACAAGCTCTTGCATCTCTTGCATATGGCACTGGATTATCTGGGATCCCACTGTGGCATCCAGTTACTGATGCATATATACAGTATCCTCATTTTACCTATTATTTCAGGCATTAGTTTTTCTCTCAACCTTCCTTTCATGAAGGGAATGCAAATTAAGCACATTCTGTATTTCCTCCTACACTTTCTGGGACCTTGGGACACTGAAATCTTGGGTTCCCTCAGACCACCTCTTCTCTCTCATCTTTCAAGAAGCTAACTAAGCATGTATATCCTTTATTTGGTTTTCTTCCAAGCCTATGTGAATTTTTGTCTGCTCCCCCTTCTGCCCCCGCCCCAGAACTTGTCACATAGAAGTGAGTCTCTTCATTTTCTTAAACTGGCAATGTTCATTGATACTTGAAATGTTGTTTTTCTGTGCACAATAGTAAAGACATACCCTTGTTCAATTCAGTTTAGTTCAGTCACTCAGTCGTGTCCAACTCTTTGCGACCCCATGAATCACAGAACGCCAGGACTCCCTGTTCATCACCATCTCTCGGAGTTCACTCAGACTCAAGTTCATCGAGTCCGTGATGCCATCCAGCCATCTCATCCTTGGTCGTCCCCTTCTCCTCCTGCCCCCAATCACTCCCAACATCAGAGTCTTTTCCAATGAGTCAACTCTTCAAATGAGATGGCCAAAGTACTGGAGCTTCAGCTTTAGCATCATTCCTTCCAAAGAAATCCCAGGGTTGATCTCCTTCAGAATGGACTGGTTGGATCTCCTTGCAGTCCAAGGGACTCTCGAGAGTCTTCTCCAACACCACAGTTCAAAAGCATCAATTCTTCAGTGCTCAGCCTTCTTCACAGTCCAACTCTCACATCCATACCTGACCACAGGAAAAGCCATAGCCTTGACTAGACAGACCTTAGTTGGCAAAGTAATATCTCTGCTTTTGCATATGCTATCTAGGTTGGTCATACCATCACCTTAAAAATTATCTCCGTTTTTGAAGGTGACTGAATTCCCATTCTAGTCCTGAATTTTAAAAGAAGTACCAATCTCTTGCTCATTGAACTCTTGGGATGGAGGAAGCAAATAACAGAGTTTCCTCTCTGAGATCAACCCCACTTCTAAAACTAATCTCCCTCATATCCTTCTTTACTTCAGGCAGACTTCATATAAAATATGGTTTCTTTGGTCACATTTTTTCCCTCTTGTCTTTCTGTGCCACTCTGGTGGTAAAGCCTCAATTGTCTCAGAGCATTTTTTCCTATCTGCTTGTCATAGAAATTTCTAATGCTCTTTTCAAAATGCACATTTGATTGTGTAATTGCTCCTGCTTAAAATACTCCTATGACTTCCCTGTATCCCAAGGATTGTGTAATACTTATAAATTGTATGAATATATGTCATACATATATAAATCTTTTGCATAGTCTGGCTCCTGGAGCATCCTTTTCCTATTTGCCACACTCAGCCACACTGACCTAATGATTTCTTGGAAATGTTATGCTATTAGTCGCTCAGTCATGTCTGACTCTTTGTGACCCCAAGAACTGTAGCCCGCCAGGCTCCTCTGTCCATGGAATTCTCTAGGCCAGAATACCGGAAGGGGTAGCCATTCCCTTCACCAGGGGGTCTTCCTGACCACTTGCATATACGTACAAGTCCTTTTGCCTCTGTATCTTCCTTTTCATACTAGCTCTCCTATTTAATTTCAAGCTCAGTTTAAGAAATTCTCCTAGGGAAACTTTTACTGATCTTCCAATTTAAGACAACCCCTTTATTGTATCCATGCATAGGACATAATCTTTCACCTATTCTTAAAGAATCAAACCATTTATCTCAGTTTCAGTTCTGAAAAGAATCCAACTCAGTTACTCTCCAGTCAATCATTTGGTTGATATTTGTCTCTACTACTAGAGTATAAACTCAGAACAAAAACCCTATCAGGTAAGATATAACGATTTGTCTTTTTTTTCCTCAGCGCCCTACAGAATGCCTGAAACATGATGGGCTTTCAAAAAACCACATGGGAAAGGAATAGCTAGACACATATTCACCTTATCTCATACCTTCCTTTACACTAATCTTCATTCTACCTTTCACTTACTCTGAAACATGCATAATATTTCCCTTTCTTTGCATATTACTTTTCATTTCTCCTTTTTGTCCAGCTCCATCTATTTCTTCAAGCTGTGGTTTAAATGTTGTTTTCTCCTAGATATATCCTTGGACCAAAAAATTAAAAAATAGGTCCACTGATGTTTTCACTGAATTATATACACTTTGCTCATAGCAATTATTTAATATATTTAGCCCTCAATAAACTGTGATAGCCATAAATGTACCCTTTTTGAATACCATTTTGAATACCTTACACAAAATATGGCTCCCCATTTGTGGTTGTTCCTCATGAGTTATTTATTTATGAAGTTGTAGGGCTCTTGAATTAATATACTTCAAGAGGTTTCTTGAGTTTCGCATGCAATGCAGGAGATCCTGTTCAATTGCTGGATTGGCAAGATCTCCTGGAGAAGGGATAGGCTACTCACTCCAGTATTCTTGGGCAGTATTTTTGGGCTTCCCTGGTTGGTGGTTAGCTCGTAAAGACTCTGCTTGCAATACAGGAGACCTGTGTTCAGTCCCTGGGCTGGGAAGGTCCCCTGCATAAGGGAACAGGTACCCATTCCAGTATTCTGGCCATGGACTGTGTAGTCAATGGGGTTGCAAAGAGTCAGCCACGACTGGGCAACTTTCACTTTCACTTTCAGGAGGCATCTTACCACTAGCTGTGTTTGAGCTATGTCATCAAAGAAATGACATTATTGACAAGGTTGATCTAGTGCTTTCTTATATTAATGCTAATCAAGGAGACAATTGTGTTTCTCAAAAAGGTAAAAAGTACTGCCAGGGGCATCTGTGAAGCCATGAATTTTAACCCAATGTTCTCCTAACTTCTAGTCATATATAATTTGTTTTATACAGTCTAATAATTTCTGTGCTAGGCTTAGTTGCTCAGTCGTGTCCACTCTTTGCAACACCATGGACTACAGCCAACCAGGCCCCTCTGTCCATGGGGATTTTCCAGGCAAGCATAATGGAGTGGGTTGCCATGCCCTCTTTCAGGAGATCTTCTCAACCCAGGGGTCGAATCCAGGTATCCCTGTTCAGGTGGATTCTTTACCATCTGAGCTATTTCTATGACATATTTATTGTGCAACTTCTTTGGAGCACTCATTGTTTTGTAGGATAAAACAGCATGTAAGACCTGTTTACTGACTTCAAAATCCTATGGTTATGTACATGAGACTGCAAATTTATATTATGCTATTTTGGCCAAAAATTAAAAACGTAGAACAAAGAACAAATGGTGTGGTCCTGAAACATAGGAGCTTAAGAACAATGTGATCACTAGAGGTCAGAAGAGACAAAACAAATCAAATGTCTTGAAGGAAGTAGGGCTTGAGCTTTTTCCTGAAAACTGAATGTTTTCTGTAAAGAACAAGGAAGATAATATTCCTGGATGATGTCTACAGAATTATTAAAGCACTGCAAATCCCCTAGTTTTAAAAAGTAACATCACCTCTGCCATCTGCAGTCATAGATATGCAAAGTTATACCAGTGAAGTCACATCACCTCTTGAGCTTTCCTGCCACCCTACTACCATTAACATTTCAGGTATTGCATTTTAAAAATAAATTAGAATATATTATAAACATAAACTTCATTGTGATTGATTTAATCCTATTTGTGTCTCCTATAGCCAGAATAGAGTACATTATTTATTGATCTCTTACCCACAGTCTTCTCTTTTACTATTACTAAATGAATTTTGACTTATGAAGAGTGACCCAAGGAGTCAAATGTCATCTCCTATCCAATATAGTGCTAATTCCTGTTACTAAAATGATCTTCTTCTTCTTATCCTAGAAATGTAATGTGTATGTTGGTTATTATAGGATTTCAATAAAATATTGATGCACTAATATGGTATCCACTTAAAGGATATGAGGTCGAGAGTTCAAGAAGAAGGGTAGTCTAGTTAGAGCTTCATCATAGGATACTCAAAATGCAGGGAGACTGAATGGAAGAAAGAAGAATGCTCCGCTGGCATAAGTTTCATGGATTTTGCTCTAATAAGGTTTGTGCCATTGAACAGTTCTGGAAGGGACTCTGTGAAGTAGGACTTGGAAGTAAAATTTGTTGCATACCTTAAACGGGGTCATATTGAGATATTTTAATGTGATTATCATTTTATGTTATTCCATTATTATTTCTTTACTTAGTACTTTATAGTTACAGCAGTAAAGCACAGAAACTATATAATCTGCTTTAGCTGGCAATTGCTAATTAGTGGACATTGCTCATGTTAGGTCAAAAAAGTCTTTATTATTAGAGCAAGGAAAAATTCCTTCATTCAAGTATCTATGCATAGTATTAGCTGAATGTTGTTAATTTTCAGAAAAAAACTGCAAAATAATTTATTGAAGTGACTGAACTATTTGAAATGGGAAACATACATTTTTAAATATCTTTTTTTTTTTTAAATGAAAAAGATATTCAGTATGTTCTGGTACCCTGCTCCAATTTTCCTCCCTAATATTCTGGTGTAACTATCTGAATAATTTATTTTCTAATTTGTCTTGATACTTTTTTTTTCAAGTTTGGAGGATTCTTTTGTGAAAATTCAAATAAAGTTCTTGTGCTTTGCTATCAAGGCTGAATGTCTGCCTCAGGGCTCTCTGTCTTGTCTTACACACTGGTCAAAGTAAGGTCTTTAAAGACATCTTTTTTAGTTGTCTTCTGTAGACAACTTTGCTTCTTCCCAGTAGAGTCCACAAAATGCTGGCTTCCTGTTTGACTATTCAATGTTGAGGCTGTATCTCAGCCTCTGTCTCTAACCTGAACATTCTGAATCATAGTGATTGATGGAATTTTATCTGCCAGCTGCATTCTTACATCCACAACTTGCCTTCTGCTTTTTATGAATGTGTGAGCAATATTTTTAATCCTTTGTGCTGGAAGCAAGTCTTTATTTAGCTTAAGAGCTGAAAATAATTACCCAGTTCTTACCCAGCTCCACAGCCTGTCCTTTCTAATAAATTAAATAACCCTTCATCAATAATGATGGCTCTGGATCTGTTGTTTAATCCCTTCATGAATAGTTTTATGTAGACTGCTTTTTCAGATACATTATTTACTTAATCTTCATCTGATGTGTTAAGAAAAGAAAAATAAATACATATGTGTACATGCTCATATATGATGTGATGTGATGTGATGTGATGTGATGTGTGTGTGTGTGTGTGTGTGTGTGTGTGTGTGTGTGTATGTGAATCTGTTGCATTGGTCCCTATAAGACATTCCTTTGGACTAAGTTGTCTGGGGTCATTGCCTCAGATGGAGAATTCTGTAGCAAGATACAAAGAATAGTGTCAAATTACATACTTATAAGTATCTAAATAGCCTTGAATAGTAGGGTTTTGATTTGCAAGGGCAAATCTTTTTGAGAGAGAAGGTTTTGGAATTTAGAGAGCCTGTTTTTGCATATCAAAAGCAAAGCCTTAAAGGAATCAAGGCTTAGGGCTTCTGCCACTATAATTTCTTTCTTTCTTTTTTTTTTTTAAAGCAAACCTCCCCATTTCCTTACTAAGCAAAACTAGAAAGATAGGGGAAAGCAATTAGTTATTGGTGACATGAATTCAGAAATTGATTCAGACCTATCAGACACTCCCTCCTTAGGCAGTGGGAAACAGTAAAACTGCAGATAGGGTTTGGTTTGAATAAAGAGTTGCTAATGCACTGTATCTCACTTGCCATTGATAGCTTGAGAAATGGGGAGCCTTGTAGAAAAATCTCACATGCCGACATCCTGTGGAGGTAGTGTTGCAGGATCAGGGACTCCTTCCCAGGCCCAAGAGTACACTCTTGTCTAACACTTGGAAATAAATTGTCTGAGAAGACACACGTGCTGACAAAGCTAGAGACTTTATTAGGAAAGGGTGCCCAGGTAGAGGGCAGAAGGGTAAGGGGAACCTGGAGGACTGCTCTGCCATGTGGATTGCAGTCTCAGGTTTTATGGTAATGGGATTAGTTTCTGGATTGTCTCTGGCCAATCATTCTGACTCAGGGTCCTTCCTAGTGGTGCAGGCATTGTTCAGCCAAAATGGATTCCAGTGAGGAGGATTCTGGGAGGTGGTAGGACATGTGGTGTCTCCTTTTTACCTTTGCTGAACTCAGTTCTGATTGGTGATGGTTTATTAGCTCCATTTTCCTTAATAGGACCTCCTGTCATAAAATAACTCAGGCAAATGGTTACTATGGTACCTGGCCATGGTGGGCAGTGTCAGTCAGTATGTTTCCCCTAATAGTAGGATTGTTGACTTAGTGTCTGGAAAGA